>QNUK01000050.1:0-150000 GCA_013621035.1 Clarias magur | reverse complement strand
TCCTAATGGGTCTCCAAAGCGGTCTTACCAAGTATCCATGCTATATTTGCCCATGGGACAGCAGGGACACTATGGCACACTACCACAGACGAAGACTGCCAGACTGCCAGAGGGAACTGCAAATTGGACAGAAACAATGGCAAACCCACGCAAAGTATTGTTTCCAGCATTGCACATAAAATTGGGCTTGATGAAAGAGTTTGTCAAAGCACTCGATCTTTAGGAATTCTTCACCAAAGCTTTGCATGGAACAGCTTTGTTACAGTGGTTCTAGGATTCCACGGAAACCACAAAGCCAAAAACTACATACTGTAGAACTTGTAGAGACCATGGTGCACAACTGCTGCAGAATGTCCCTCAATGTGCATACAGTATGCAGTACTCGACGCTCATCTTTGGATAATATGAGGACGTACTCAGAGGAACAACGCAAACGTTTCCATCAAGACACCCTTGACTTTGAACGCCGCCGCTATCAAGGTGCGTAGAACAAAAACATGGTGGGTGACGCCATTAGGCCTCTAATATGTGAAAGCATATGAAATATCAAATTTATATAAAATTTGCAGCATTAGCGTAAAGCAAGAAAGACTTCTCACTTTTAGACTGGTTTGTGCAATTCCAAAATAAATATGTTCTTGTTTTATAATGAGCCAGAAAGTTCACACTCGCCAGTCGTCATATAAATAAACTTTGTGAATTTCAGAAAAATCATTGTCAAAGTTTGAAAGGAATTGTACGCATTTTACAGCCTTTCTATAGGAAATAAGAATTACTATCCAAGGACAAAAATTGGGTTACATTGCGTAATGCGTTGAAGGCTTCTTTACCTCGTTCCAATTATTTCATATCTCCTTAGTTGTTTTCTTTGCTTATTGTAGGCCAATAATTCGAACACAAATTTGATCCTAAATATGAAGAAAAAGTTAAGTGAGTTGATTTAAACCCAGCCGAGAACATTAACAGTATTCATTTCTACCTATTCTTTTTTCTTTACCATTTTATCAGATTTTATTTCCTGGTGATGTGTAATTGTAGCTTTTTTATTATTATTATTATTATTATTATTATTATTATTATTGTCACTTGTTGGTTTCATGATAAATAACCTCAGTTCATTTAATCTGATCTACATGCACACACACACACACACACACACACACACACACACAAAACAAAACAATAACTTACTGTTTATTGATTATATGAAATTTGCCTAATCAACCCCAAATAGCATCCTTTCACTCGGTTTAATTTGCCTATCGCATTCTCCTAAACGTTTTTATATGTGATGCGAGATTGAATTGACCCGAACGTACCCTCTATTCTCTACCCCAAGTCAGCGTTCTGCTACATTCCCAACCCCTCATGTATAATCAGTGATGCATTTTGCTGAGTGTTAGTGAAGAGCTGTATATTAGCGGCCCAGCTGTAAGCAACCACACGGCATTCGAATTCGTGTCCAAACATAATCAGTCGTATCTAATGCTTTGTGTAATTTTCGAAAAACAGCCAGATTGTATATTCTGTTTCGTGGCATGCCAGAAACGATATAATAAAGGATCGCTTTGGTGGCGATGTTATGGCTGTAGAGTCGCAGTTATATACAGCACAAAAAAACCCCATTTACAATTAAGTTTAGCAGAAGAAGCAAAGGAGCCTGAACAGTTAAGATACAGACATTAATAGGGGTGGGATTTAAATAGAAGGGGCGTTCAGGTCAAACCGGGACTTTTGATAGTACAGAATGACATAACGATTAACACATCCAACGATTTTTAGGAATCCAGGTGTCCATATACCAGGGTTTATTTCTTAACTCTATCCGGCAGCTCTGATTTTCACGAGCCCCAAAACAAAGTCACTGTACCTCCGATAAGTAAAAGCTGAATTCCCACCAGCATCTGTATTCCAACCAGCAGCGTACCCCGTTAGCACACAGGTCACTGAGGAGGGCTGGACAAGGATGCTGAGGACGACGGAACGCAATGTCAAACATCTTCAATTATGCAGAGACACACTCTGGGATGAAAGAGAGTTGTAGGGGGGCACTGTGTAAATCCTAGCAGAGCTGACACACACACACACACACACACACACACACACACACACACACACACACATCCTGAGTGAAATTAACTGACTGTGTGAGTTAGAGGATGTGGCTGGAATATAAGTTGTGATGGTAGGAAGTTCTCGAGATCTGGAAAGAGGCTGACTGAACAGTCGAGAGCAAAAGTTTGCACGCCCCCAATTGCTTTCGGAATCTATTTGTCTTGTAAATCAAAAATCCAAGTCAAAGCCGTAATGTAAAAAAAATTAAATGTCATTTTCGCCCTCCCACATCAATTATAGTGACGTTAGGCAAAAGAAGGGGCGGATACTGTAGCACTTGCTGTATCTGCGAATGTACAATAAGTAAGTAAAGTAATAAAAGAAAAGCCTTTATTTGTCACATCTACATTACAGCACAATGAAATTCCCTCTTCGGATACCCCGGTGTGACTGGGGTCCGAGCGCAGGGTCGGCCATGACACATCGCCCCTGGTGCAGATACAGTAGGGTTAAGGGCCTTGCTCAAGGGCCCAACAATGACAACCTGGCTGAGCTGGGAATCGAACCGCCAACCTTCCAATCAATAACACAGTGCCTTAGCCCTCTGAGCCACTACTACGCCACAGCAGCTGCTTCCTACCAGCAGTTCGAAAATAGTCGGTCAGTGCCTTCATGTGTTTCAGGGGACGCATATGCCGAATGACTGCATTTAAATGTATTATTTCTCAGCAAATGCTATTATTTAATAAATGTGCACTTTGTCAGCACAGTGGCGTAGTGGTTAGAACTGTTACCTTGCACCTCCAGGATCCGGGTTTGATTCCTACCTCAGGTCTGTGTGCATGGAGTTTGCATGTTCTACCCTGTACTTGGTGGGTTTCATCCAGGTACTTTGAAACATGCTGATTCCCAAAATTGTCCATAGTGTGTGTGTGTGTGTGTGTGCCTTGTGAAGGATTGGCACCCTGTCCAGGATGTACCTCGCCTTGTGCCCTGGGATAGGCTCCATGCCCCAGTGACCCTGTATACAGGATGAAGTGGTACAGTCTAGAGTTCTTTTGTTGTTTGTTTGTTTCTTACATGTAAACTTTGAATGAAATGTCTTAATGTCTTTACTATTTCAGTTATATAGTTACATTATGGCATTTTACAGTACATTTTCATCTTATTATAGAGCTAAGAAGTTGAGGGTTGCTCAAGGGCCGAGCAGTGGAACTCTGGTGGTCATGGGATTTGAACCCGAGACCTTCTGAACCATTGACCAATCCCTTAACCCACCCCAATATCACTTTACTTTGTTAACAAGTCGTTTTTACTCATTTATACTGCAGTTATATTTAAACTTGTGAAACATCTGCACAGAAATTGTGCTACTTAAAGGTAAAGAGAGAACTTTATTAGTCCCAGATCAAGTAACTATTTCTTAAACATATAGATTCCCAGAACTTAAAGAAAAGAGTATGAGTAACGCAAGGGTCCAGGGTTTGATTCCCACTGTCGGGTGTGTGTGTGAGGAGGTACTGGGTTTTCTCCAGGTTCATGAAATATGACGTGAAACGACTTAAAAGTTATTTAAAAAATTATAAATGTATTTATGTGTTTGTTTATTTCATTAGAAGGGTTGTATTACATATTTATATAAATGAAAGGATGGTTTTGTCTGTGCATTGGTCAGAACTCCGGTCGCTCATTCATGACCTCTTTATGTTTCATACATCGGAGGACCCGAGAACAGCCTCAGAAAAGTCTACACACGTGGACAAAATTGTTGGTACCCTTCGGTCAATGAAAGAAAAACTCACAATGGTCACAGAAATAACTTTAATCTGACAAAAGTAATCATTTAAAAAAATTCTATGAATGTCAACCAATGAAAGACAGACATTGCTTTTCAACCATGCTTCAACGGAATTATTTAAAAAAATAAACTCATGGAACAGGCCTGGACAAAAATGATGGTACCCCTAGAAAATACTGAAAATAATGTGACCAGAGGGACATGTTAATTCAAGGTGTGTCCACTAATTAGCATCACAGGTGTCTACAATCTAGTAATCAGTCAGTGGGCCTATATATAGGGCTCCAGGTAGTCACTGTGTTGTTTGGTGACATGGTATGTACCACACTCAACATGGACCAGAGGAAGCGAAGGAAAGAGTTGTCTCAGGAGATTCGAAAGAAAATTATAGACAAGCATGTTAAAGGTAAAGACTATAAGACCATTTCCAAGCAGCTAGATGTTCCTGTGACTACAGTTGCACATATTATTCAGAAATTTAAGATCCATGGGACTGTAGCCAACCTCCCTGGACGTGGCTGCAGGAGGAAAATTGATGACAAATCAAAGAGACGGATAATCCGAATGGTAACAAAAGAGCCCAGAAAGACTTCTAAAGAGATCCAAGGTGAACTTCATGCTCAAGGAACATCAGTGTCAGATTGCACCATCCGTCATTGTTTGAGCCAAAGTGGACTACATGGGAGATGACCAAGGAGGTCCCATTGTTGAAAACAAATCATAAAAATATGCCAAACTACATGTTGCCAAGCCACAAAGCTTCTGGGAGAATGTCTATGGACAGATGAGACAAAATGGAACTTTTTGCCAAGGCACATCAGCTCTATGTTCACAGACGGAAAAATGAAGCATATGAAGAAAAGAACACTGTCCCTACTGTGAAACATGGAGGAGGCTCTGTTATGTTCTGGGGCTGCTTTGCTGCATCTGGCACAGGGTGTCTTGAATCTGTGCAGGGTACAATGAAATCTCAAGACTATGAAGGGATTCTAGAGAGAAATGTGCTGGCCAGTGTCAGAAAGCTGGGTCTCAGTCGCAGGTCATGGGTCTTGCAACAGGACAATGACCCAAAACACACAGCTAAAACACCCAAGAATGGCTAAGAGGAAAACATTGGACTATTCTAAAGTGGCCTTCTATGAGCCCTGACCTCAATCCTATTGAGCATCTTTGGAAGGAGCTGAAACATGCTGTCTGGAAAAGGCACCCTTCAAACCAGAAACAACTGGAGCAGCTTGCTGATGAGGAGTGGGCCAAAATACCTGCAGAGAGGCGCAGAAGTCTCATTGACAGTTACAGGAAGCGTTTGATTGCAGTGATTGCCTCAAAAGGTTGTGCAACAAACTATTAAGTTAGGGGTACCATCATTTTTGTCCAGGCCTGTTCCATGAGTTCATTATTTTTTATAATTCCGTTGAAGCATGGTTGAAAAGCAATGTCTGACTTTCATTGGTTAACATTCATAGAATTCTTATTTATTATTACTTTTGTCAGATTAAAGTTATTTCTGTGACCATTGTGAGTTTTTCTGTCATTGACCGAAGGGTACCAACAATTTTGTCCACGTGTGTATGTCTGCATATTTGTCTGTCTGTTTGTCCGTATGTCTGTCCAGCCTAATTTTGTCACAGCATCACAGAAATACTTCATTTTTTTCAAAACGAATAAAACCTTTTGCAGTACTTGGATCTCTGCCTGAAGTTTAACCTGCACCATGAGTGAAATCAAAATGTTGAGTAAAAGCGATGCTATGATCAGTTATGTGTCGGATTTAATAATCTACTTTGAAATAAGCTACTAATGCGCTACTGTCTCAATGTAAACAAACACCTGCACCAATAGGTATTAATTAGCAAAGCTAAACTGAATATTTTTATTGGGATTAGTTATACATATTTAATCACTGAAATTGCAGCTCTGAAGTGGTCTAAAGTGAATTTCGAGTCATTTTAAGATTAAACTTTTTCCTTATCCGATCTGCGTGTTTGATTTCTCATCTGTGATTCACCCTCCGATTACCGAACAGGGAAAGAAGTACAACGTGACGCCAACAAGGCGTAAACGAAAATAGATTCCATATTAAAACACACCGCTATTTCTGTCTGTTCGTTATTAGTATTATCAGAGCACATTTGAATGAAGCTGTGATTTACTGTATATTGCGGCTAGCGCTGCGGCTATAAAACATTCATCAACGCCGTCTGACCAATCAGATGAGAGACATCAGACGGTGCCGTAATGAACACTTAATCCATGCGCTGGTTTTCTGACCTATGTTAAGACGATCTTATGAGCTGTACACGGGTTACAGAAATGTGTAATTTAATGGAACAATTGAAGAAAAGGTTAGAATAATGAGACGACCAATAGGGCTGAAATGAATGAAACGGCCGCACACACTCACACACACACACCATTGACCTTCATTCCTCCTGGAAAGAAGCAGCCAGCCATTTATCTTTTATTCATTCTGCTATTTTTGTGCTAGGCAGCTTTCCTGTCACTCTGGCTTGTCAAAGACGGGGCACTGCATGATGAGTGGCTTTCTCTCGCTCATTACTACAGTATGTTCTCCCTTTTATTTAAATTGCACACGCACAGTTTCAAATCCTAGTAAGGACCTCCCACTGACATATCAATGCAATTAAAGGAAATAAAATCTAGTTTTGTTGGTAGGTGCCGCGGTGGCTGTAGTGGTTAACGCTACCGCCTCACACCTCCAGGGTCGATGGTTCGATTTCCGCCTGTGTGCAAGGACACGTTCTTCCCATGCTTGGTGGGTTTCCGCCGGGTACTCTGGTTACCTTCCTCAGTCTAAAGACATGCAGAGTAAGCGAATTGCTGTTTCCAGGCTTCCTGTAGTGTGTGAGTGAGTGTATGCTTATTTGTCCTGCGATGGATTAACACCCCTTCCTGGGTGTACACTAAGTCCCCTGGGACATTCTTTCAGCGACCCTGTACAGGATAAGTGGTATAGAGAATGAGTGAGAAATAGGTTTATTTGTACTGTAGATATTCAGTCCCCACTAAGACATACAGTAAGCAACCCCCTGTCCTTCACCACCATCACCATCATCACCACCACCACACACTTACACACAGCCGAGTCAAGACGAGCTCCTACAGCCTTGATGTCTATCCATAAAGCCACTCAGATAGACCCGTAAAATCCTCCTTTCTTATTGCTTCCTTTTTTGCTTCTTTCCTTTACATACTGTATAAATCCTCTGCTTTTGGAATCGTACAGACAATAACGAATAACATACTGTGATTACTCTAGCTGATGCTTTTCCTAAAAAGTACAGTGTAAATATGGAAAATATTAAAACCACTTCAAAGGATCGCATGAACATTTTTGTCATTTTCTGTAATGTAAAAAGCATTCTCTGCTCTACCTAGTAGGCCTTGGTTTCTAGAAATACTGTATCTATAAACCAGGGTGTGCTTTTAAAGGAAAATATAATCAATGTATATGGTATATGGTACTGTATATGTTTCCCTTAATGCCGTGTCCTGAAATACCTCTAATATCACAGCATTAATTATATATATATTTTTTAAAAGGCCTCCGAGTGGTGCAGTGGTAAAGCGCTCGCCCTATCATCCGGAGATCGCGAGTTTGATTCCCGGGTGATGCTGTTACGTCTCGCAGACGGAGGTCTAGAGAGAGCTGATTGGCCGAGCTCTCTCACAGGGGAGGGATGAGAGGTACATAGTGCTCCGACATTAATCACGGCTCTACAGCCAGTCAGGAGCGTCTGTGAAGTCGCGCAGCGGAGGGAGCGGATAGCGCTGTCCTCCGAGTGTGTTACGCCGCCCCCAACGGTGCGCGAGCGAGCAGTTCGAAAAGATGCGGTCGGCTGGCGTCAGGTGGTTAGGAAGAAACACGTGATAGTCTTCCATAGTCCTCCCGGCTGAGTGGTAGTAATAGCCTTAAGGTGGGAGCCCCCTAGTGACGGGGAGGAATTGAACACGACTAAATTAGGGAGAAAATCGGGGGAAAAGAAAAAAAGAAAAAAAAAATTTTTTTACAGTTATAATGTACAATACAGTGTGAATTTTTATTTTATTTTATATATATATATATATATATATATATATATATAATTTTTAAATAAAAATTTTTGGTAAAGTGCTCGCCCTATCATCCGGAGATCGCGAGTTCGGTTCCCGGGTGATGCTGTTACCTCTCGCAGCCGGAGGTCTAGAGAGAGCTGATTGGCCGAGCCAATAAAAATTAAATTTTTTATTAAATCTAATTATAATGTACAATACAGTGTGAATTTTTTTAAAATAATAAAAAAATTCACATTTTATTGTACATTATAATTAGATTTAATATTGTACAAATACAAAAAAAAAAAAACTACAGTTTGCCACATACTAAAGGAACCACAAAATCCTTCACCATGAAAACAAAAGATTTAAACCATTTACTGTTAAAAGTACTGACAGTGGAGACTCCTTCCAAAAATCCAATAAATCTCAATAAATGAATAAAAAATGTATTTCACTGAAGAGACATGTTGTTAAACCGGTCCTTGAGTATGTTGTTATTATGGAAATGATAGCATGAAATATGATACATACTGTCTAATAAACCTGTAATACAAGGGATGTTCAAGTCAAACCGGGACTCAAGGCGTAAAAAGCGATTGACATTTACAGAGGACTTCAAGCGCCGTGTGGTGATGTGCCAGCGTAAAGCACTTGAAGGGTTTAATGCGCACATTTTTAAAACACCACATGCACATTGCAGGAACTTGCTTGGGATTTATTGTCACATGCCATATCCACATATTTGGGCCATTAAAGGAGTTCCTGGTAGGCCAGTGTTTCAGATGTGAAGTAGGCCGTCTGATCACGCCTGCAGCATACGCAAAAATTGTTCGACTGTACCTTGATGGTGTCCTAGTGTATGGTGGACTAGTGAAGTGCTGGGATAAGTGCATTCGTGTACAGTAGCAGGGGAGTATACAGTATAGAGAAATAAAGGGAGTGTTTACTTTCATAACCCTGTTCTGTTATTCTGAACAATCAAGTCCCGGGTTGACTCGAATGCCTCTCGTATTATAATAATAATTGTCTATAGAACTTCTGATGTTAAAATACTAATTAAAAGTTTTCCAGCCAATGAGAATCGAGAATCACTCAGCCGTGCATCCTGTAACATGCAGCAATCAATAACAATTTTCTTATACATACTTGACAAAATGACTCTCATAAACTGTGCATATATACAGTATATACAATATACAGATGTGACTACAAACAAAGTAGTAGTACAGTATATGCATGAAAGCTGGTTGCATACTGTACATGAAACGGTATCTCATGTTGATGTCTATGACTTGACTGCACAAGTGCCACATTGAGAATGAAAAGAACTGGAAGACTATCAGGTAAACATGAAGAGGCAGAAAAGATGGAAATAATGACAAATATTAAAAATGTTATCTCACCTCGAAGCCAAAAATTAATTTACATTTACGCAAGTAAACAGCTGGAAGAATTAGCAATCAGTTTCTTGTTTGACGTTAACAATTTAGCTTTGCTTTTTTTTTTTTTTTTTGTCTTGCAGAATTAATTATTATACCAGCTGCTGCCCGAATGATAAATGAAACGTCAGTAGTGGTGCTGGATTTTATTATTTGTTTGATTGTGTGTGTGTGTGTGTGTGTGTGTGTGTGTGTGTGTGTGTGTGTGTGTGTGTGTGTGTGTGTGTTTTTACTTTCAGCAAATGCGATGGTTTAATAGTTTAATAGAATTTTTGGAAAATGAGATTCGAAATGGTTCAGCTAGTTTGTGTCAGTCTCTCAACATGCCTCTATATTATTCTTGCAAAATCCCAGTTACATTTATGTTTTCGGGTCAGACCTGTGAACCAAATAGAAACAGGCTTTAACAGAAATTAATTCATAATATCACACTGGAGGGAGTGCTGTATTATTATTATTATTATTATTATTATTATTAATATTATATGAGCACAGCTGTGATGCGGTAAGGGTGCAGCCTGAGCACTGAAGATATCGAAGCTGTGCTGATATTCAGTACAACAGCACAACCTTGAGTGTGATATTGATTTTATACCACACTTATACAAACACCATTTATTATCAGCAGATTATGATTTGTTTGTTTACTTAACTAGTCATTTTGCTCCGCCAACACATATCTTTCCATGAATGGCAGAACTGATAGTCTGGACAGAACTTGCACCTCCAGGTCCTGGGTTCGATTCTCATGTCGGGTCTGTGTGCACAGAGTTTGCATGTTCTCCCCATGATTGGCAGTTTTTTTTGGAAAGCGCTGATGAGACAGACGTTTTAATGCAGTGCGGATAATTTTTGACTCACCCATGTTTCCATTCACCCATAGTTGAATAAGTAACCAAAACCTGTGGGGTGCGGATGAAGATGACCTTATGCCTGTCTCTCTCTCTCTCTCTCTCTGATTGTCTGACCTTTCACTCTTTATTTCCTTTTTAGTCTCATCTGACATTTGAAATTCACTCAATATACACTGACATTCAAGAAGTTCAGCAAAAGCACTAGTCAAAGAACAGAAATGCAAAAATCAAACACTGTTGCCTTTATCGCTTACAGTAATAAAGTTATACCGCTGTTTATTTTCCCTTTCATCCTTTTCAATAGTAAAAAAAATATATATATATTTGAATTAGATCATCCTCTGATCATCTTTCTAATAAGTTTGTTAGAAGTCGAAAACAGTCTTGTTAACACTTTTTTTTCCCTGTTATTTCGTCACCTTTATTCTTTTCATTGCTAAACAGATTTTAAAATACAGCCCTTTATGAACGTTTGGTTGTCATGCTGATCCTGATTTGCATTCTGGTGCAATTACTTTTGTTCCGCTTATGCCAAACTCTGTGTTGTCTTCTAATAATAGTGAACCGAGCTCTTGACATATGACACATCCAAGTGTGAGAACAGCAAAACAAATTTCCTTATTTAAAAAAAAAAAAAAAAAAAATTGAAACTTTGTTTTTTCTTTATGACAAAAAAAAAGCATTTTTATGAGACACACACTGTAGAGACTAATGGTTATTTTTTGTTTCCCCCAAGTCTGCTTGACAGACCGTTGGAGAAGACATTTAAATGTACAGTATACACCCACTTTATGCCGTGGAATGTGATGTGAAGCTCCATGCATAGGCTTAGAGTGTATGCATATAGATTTTTTTGAAGAATAAAAAAATAAACAAGTTATTGATTTCTACCCGGGATGGATCGTGACAGAGCGAGAGGGCATGAAATGACCCAGTTTTTACTTTGCAGAGTCTCTGGGAGAACGAGAAGCTCCACAAGAGGATCATAAATAAAGAGAAGAAGAACGATTCGTCTTTGTTTATGCATCACACAAAGCATTTATATTCTACAAGGTTAAACTGAAGCTGAATATAAATAGCTACACTCATCAGCCATAACACTAACACCACTGACAGGTGAATTGAATAACGCTGATTATCAATTATATCTCATTAAATTGGTGACAGGATTATGGGAGCCCAAGGCTCATCCATGAATGTGGGTACCAAAGGTACACTGTAAAAAAAACAAACGGTCCGTAAAGCTGTGATTAAATTTTACAGTAAAAAACTGGCAGCTGTGGTTGCCAGAAGTTTACTGTAAAAAAAATGCGATAGCAATGTTTTTGGTTCGACGGGATCACACTGATTATACTGCATATTTTACGGCCAATTTCAAATATCCAGTGGCCTTGAGGTTTCCGTTGATGAAGAATGGCCCCACTATCTTTGTACCCCATATACCATAACATACCATCACCTTTTTTGTTCCAACAGTCTTGGAGGGATCTATCCAATGTGCGTTAATGTCAAACCAGTTGAATGGCCCGCAAGGTCTCCCGATCTGACCCCCTTAGACTTTTATCTTCGGGGTCATCTGAATGCAATTGTCTATGGTGTGAAGATACGAGATGTGCAGCACCTGAAACTACGGATACTGGAAGCCTGTGCTGGCATTTCTCCTGCGGTGTTGCTATCAGTGTGTGAAGAGTGGGAGAAGAGGGTTGCATTGACAATCCATCACAATGGGCAGCACATTGAACACATTTTATAAGTGGTCAGAAACTTGTAAATAACTCATGAAAGAATAAAGTTACGTTAAAACCAAGCACACCATTGTTTTTCTCGTGAAATTCCCAATAAGTTCGATGTGTCACATGACCCTCTTTTTTATTGAAAAAAACAAAAGTTGGATCCAAGATGGCCGACTTCCAAATGGCCACCATGGTCACCACCCATCTTGAAAAGTTGGCCCCCTCACATATACTAATGTGCCACAAACAGGACGTTAATATCACCAACCATTCCCATTTTATTAAGGTGTATATAAATATATATATATATATATATATATATATATATATATACATGTATATATATATATATATATTCCACTTATTTTTTGTGTTTGCTTTCATATTCTTTCAGGATGTTTAAATTGAATAATTTGGTTACATTTCTAGATTGTTTATAAAATAAAAACACTTTAGAAGATGGTGTAGCAGGCAGCATCATGGCCTAGTGGGTACAGCTATGGAGCTATGAATACCATTCATATTCTCCATGTTCTTGTTTGGTTCCCTCTAGGTACTCTGGTTTAGCCCCACAGCAGGTGCGATTTCGTTAAGACTGCAAGTGAAGCTCAGCTTCCCCTATAATGTCACAAAATTAATGGTCAAATGATGTACTATTGTATTAACATTTTATTGACTAAAAATTCCCGTAGCGTCACAGTGCATTTCCCTGTTGAAGCCCAGCGTCCATTGACTTCAATGCGGCTGCTTTGAACTTTTTTTTTTCAGTGCTTTGAAACTAGACGGTCATTGGATAAACGCTGCGATTATGTCGCGCCCACGGACGCTCAGCGTCTCTGCGGGTGAATGAGGAGTGGGCGGGCCCGGACGCCGAGCTTCTCCGTGATGATTGGAGGGTCTGTCGAAAGACTGCGTCTCCTTTTGACTGACAGCAATTTTGTACTATAAGGAATCGCTGAAGTCCCGTCGCGGTTTCTGAAGTTCAGTTGAAATAAAAACTGCTGCAACTTATTTCTTTAGATTTGCTTGGCGAAATCGCTTGATTTTCATCATACATTTGGCTGGCCATTGAGAGGACACTGGTCAAGTCTTTTAAATAAATAGACAATTTTATGATGTAGGCCGGAAATGAGCTTCCCCTATTTGACAGACCAGTAGCCGTCACTGCCCCACAGTCCAAAGACATGCAGGTTAGATTTATTGGCATTCCCAAATTGCATGTAGTGTGGATGACGTTGTATTGTCAGTCCGGCTGCACTCCACCTCGTGCCATTAGTCTCCTGGGATACCGACCCCAGGTTGAAGCGGTATAGACAGCTCGGCCTAGCAAAACATACGACAGGTCAACAGGTCTTATTTGAATTCATTTACAGCTTCAACTTGTGGCTTGAAAATCCACTATTGCACAGGTTTTATATTAAATTCAAGCATACTCATTTAAAAAGAATATTGCCAGACTGCGCAGGCCTGAGGCATTTGCAATCATGATTTTTCACTCCTTATATTAAGCAACAAGTATGAACGGCATGATTTTACATCACAGACTTTTAAATGATCAACTGCTCTGTGTACTCTAACCCCACCACACACACACGTGTTATACAAATCTTCTTTCTTCCTTTCTGCTTAACCTTCACTTCCTCCCTAGCAGCTATGCACTTTAAAGCATGCGAAATGAGTTTACTCAGATTCTAGGCCTTGCCTCGCGCTCTCTAGGCATTTTTTCCAGGCGCTTCAGGGGTTTTAAGCAGGGGTGGGCAAAGTATGCATGTCCAGGACTTAAGTAAAAGTAGAGATACCCTAGTTCTCCATTTACAGTATATTCCTGCTTGAGATAAAGTAGAAAATACTTGAGTATGAAAAGTATTGCGCTTATATTACCTCCTGTAGCCTTTAAGTTACCGCAATAGTCTCTTTCTGTCGTTCTCCTTCTCCTTCGTTCTTTCTTTCCTTCAAATACACAAAGCAAACCTGCTTTCTCATTGTCACTGTCTGAAACCATCTCCGCTTCTGATTTCACACACCTGCTACATGATCGAGCATTTCATGGAGGGAAGTTACAGATTGGTGGCGATTTCTCCACCTCAAAATACCTACAAATCACTGTGGTTATGTAGAAATGTAGTGAAGTAGAAAGTACAGGTAATTGTTGTAGGATGTAGTGGAGTATAAGATCTTTGACAAGGGTGGCATCACAGGCACTCAGACACAAGGCAAGGTCAGTTTACAAGGAAGAATTGGAAAAGGAAAGAAGGGAGGAAGGAAAGATGGGGAGGAAAGTATTGACGGTGCACAAAGGCGCGTCAGGATGCAATGCCCAGCTGCCATGCGGGCGGGCGATGACGGCGGGCAGAGTGGCGGAGTGGGTAATGGCTCCTGAATGCTCCTTAAAGCGGCTCCTCTCGCTGTCCGCCAGGCTTTAAACCTCGAGACCTCCAGCTAAGCTCCCCACCTTGGTTTTAGAGCGCGGGGAAAGTCCGTGATCATCGATAATCAACCTTTGCCCGTTCTAGCGACCTCACACCTGCGGAAAGTGAGCCCGCCTGCCTATTGAGCTTCTGGAGTAAGTGAGGGGTGAGAAAAGATTTAGGCGCACACCCATCACGCCGCGCCCAAAAAAAAACCTGTACTTGAATAAAGTCATGAAGTGACTCTGCCTTTAAGACTGAAAGTTGATAGCAAGGAAGGATGGCCCAGGTTTGCTCATTCTCCCGCTGTAGAGAAACATTTAATAGATTATCTGCTATTTTGGAGAAAGCTGTGTGTGTTGTTGAAGAAAGCTAGGATTTTGGATTCACAAACGTTAACGTTAGAGCTTGTCTTTAAGCTTCATGGCGAGAATTGAAACATTTTGTAAAAAAAAAAAAAAATCAGTGTTTAAAAAATCTGTGTTTTTTTGCCGCACATTGATCTATCTTTTGGTGTTTTCATGAGCACCTGGATGCGAGTACCTAACACGATCAGAAATAAAGGTGGGAGCTGAATGAACACATTAGCAAGTGGTAATTTGTGATATTCAGTCAAATGAGCCATTTCAGAAAATGGCATTTTCATAATGGAACACAATATTTCAGTTCCTGATTTCACATTAATATGAGAAGTGTTTAAGCCAAACTGGGACAGAATAACTGGTGCAGAATAACAGAGCACAGTTATGAGAGTCAAATCTCCCTTTATTTCTTTATACAAGCCTCTGCTATACGGTACTAATGCATTTTTTTCCCCCCAGAGTTTCACTAGCGCTTGGATACCAAGAAGGTAAAGACAAATTCACAGTACAGTGATGCCATAGTAGGACTGGCCGCATGTCTGAAACGCTGGCCTCCCAGGAACTCCTTTAATGGCCCAAACAATGTGGAGGTCAGGATAAAATTGCAGGGGATGTGACGATAACTTCCAGTTACTGCGTTCCTGTAATGTGTAAGCGGTGTTGGGGAATGAATGTGTGTAGAGTTCCCACAGACAGAAGCATCTCTTCTGATTGTTCAACGACTGTGATGGCCACTGAGCCGCCATGAATGGGATCATCATTCAGTCTCATCACCATACTGTGCTTGGAAGCTTCGGCTACGTCATTTTCTGCCTTCATTCACAAACATATTCATCATGTCCTGGTTCCACTTGAACGCCCCTCATCAAAATGGCTGACAAAACCCTGACCAGAAATGTACAGTATGGGGTTTTACGATTTCATGTCACAGAATATTGTAACTCAAAACCTTTGCCAGGAGTATCGGACTTGGCCAGAGTTGATTACCTACACATCACAAAACTGCTTCAAGGAAACGTAATCAAAGTTTTCAGTCTCTGGCTTTGATTCAAATGTAGTCCCTGAGATCTGAGAAGTTGAAAATGAGAGTCTATATTTACAAACTCCAGAAAACAGTCTGAAATGTTATAAATAAAGAATTTTATAAGGATTTTCGCCTAATATCTTCAACCTTGGTGGTCATGTTTCTCTGGCACTTGCCTTAGTCTTCTGAGGACATTTTTCCTTGAATGCAATTTTTTTTTTTCCCTTCCCCATTGCATTATTATTATTTTTTTGTTATATTTTTTTTTCATTTTCATTCATTTATTGTTTACTCAGTAGCGAATATGATTTCAAACGTATCAAAGTACAATACAAAAAATTAGAGATTTTAAAAATTACTTTAAAAAGTAGAAGTAGACGAAAAAAACTACTCAATTACAGGAACACAAATAAATGTAATTCTTTACTTCCCACCTCTGGTTGCCTCTGCCAGGTGGTTCAGACTTGTCCATATGCAAGCGCTTTCAACAATGTGAGCTAAACATATCCCGAATTTAAGTAAATATCAACAAAGTCATCTATCCGTAAAGGTAATCTCAGCTTTTGGATTTAAACCCGACTGGAAACCAGTGGTGTGAGATGAGGAGGGAAGTCTACAGAATCGTAAAAGGACATCACGGAGCTGAAACTATTGCGCCTGGAGGATGTTGCGTCTTCAGCCTTGATCAGCATTACACGATGACTCGCAGAATATTAAACACCATCTTTAGAAACGGATCATTTGGAATTGCTCTATGCAAGGAAACATTATGCGATATACTGTAGCCTTCCTGCCTCACAGAGCTCTGAGGGTTTAATCCCGACCTTGGGTTACGGTCCCACTGTTTGGAGTTTCACATGTTCTCCTCATTTTACAAAAGTGGTCCCGTTGGGTTCTCTAAAACGCAGAGGAGTGGCTTGACGACTATAAATTGTTCCTAGCTGTGAATCGCCGTGCAAATAGGTTACGGCAGGAACGCTGCCATTGGATGATGTCGTAATTTGGTTGAACTTGGAACGTCGTCATGGCAACACTGAGACAATTCAATTAGTTGGAAGTTAGAAAGACAGTTAGAATGGCAACCTCAAAACGATAAAATGTTAACCTTTATTTGGAGAAAAAGTTCAAAAGTTAGTACCCCCTGCTTTTTTGTTGTAAAAAGATGAGTATGTTTTTACACAAATATTATTAGTACTAGGTAAATATAATAAAATACTAAGTACCCTGCATGTTTCGATAACTTGTACAGTAGATCCACCTTTTACCATTTCCAGTGTGACTTTATCAGTCTCTCACATTGTTGTGCACGAATTCTGGCCCATTCCTCTTTACAACAGTTCAGTTCATTCATTACAGAGTGTCGGTTCATTCAGAGTTTTTTGGACATTTATTTACTCCCAACTCTCTTAAGGTCCCACCACAGAATTTTATTTGATTTTTACTTGGCAATTCCAACAACATTGATTATTTTATGTGCTTTGCCTGTTGCATGACCCAATTTCAACCAAGCTTTAGGTGTAAGACCTAAAGTGTAAGCCTTACACTTGCCGCCAGAATACGCTTTTATACAGTGGAGTTCATGGGTGGGTGCCAAAACTTCTGCTTTCATAGAGATCTGCACACCTGCTGATGATCAGTTAATCAAAGGCTGATGATTAGCAGCACCTGGCTCTAACTTACCCTTTTAAACCCTGTGGAAGGGGTTTGGCCACATGATTTTTGGCTTGATGCATAAATAATGGCACAGTCAAAGAATGTTCAATGTTGTTCATCTGAAGTTTGTACTGTATTTGGTTAATGATTAGACACACTATCATCAAATGATCTTTTTTTATAAACAGGGTTTAGGATTTTGGTCAGGGATAACACAGCAGCTTCTCACACTACAGCAACTCTATCCCATGTCACGCATCCCTTAGTGAGGTAATGTTACCTCTCTGTTCCATTTTCTTTCATACATATTACCTTGATGTGTATCTTAGATCATTTAATCTATAGTATGTAGATATATGGAGCTTGTGAGTCTCTCTGCATTTACTCACAACAACAGCACTAGCAAATCCTGCTCAGGGATATTGATTTATATTTAGACATTTGGCAGATGCCCTTATACAAGGCGACTTACATTTCTTTTTTTGTTTTGTCTTATTATACATCTGAGCAGTTGAGGGCCTCACTCAAAAGTGGTACTAAAAGTGGAACTTTAAAAGTGGTCCTGGGGTTTGAACCTGGGACCTTCTGAAATGGAATCCAATGCCTTAACTACTGCGCTACCCCTGGCCCCTGGATTTAGTTCTCAAAGTTGTTCCAACTTTTTCAAGCCAATGTTTGTCCCAACATCTGTAACACTGTTGCCAAATGAATATCGCCAAAACATTTTGCCAACCAAACATTTCTGTTGGGGTTTCTGCATCAAGCCCTATAATGCTCCCATGCAGGGTTCCTGGGTTCATCACAAATATATTCATTTTGCACACTTACATTTGTGGCTGCCAATGTTTCTGGAATGATTGAAATCCTCCCAGATTTCAGATCGACAAAAGTAATTGGAAAGTTGGTCGGTTCCCGGTTCCCTGTTTCGGAGTGCGTTTTCGCGATATACACAATAAGCTTAACAACAACAACAAAGGTCCAGATGAGGAATTTACATCTAAATTACATTTATACTTTAGGTGGAAACATTTCTCTGGCTACATACCAAATTTGAAACCATCAGCGAGACAAGCAAGTCAGTTGGGGGAATGTAATTTAGTAGATGAGCAATAGCTGGTTGGTTGGCAGCCATATGTGCAGATGTTAAGCGTGCCAAACGGAGTTAAAACCATAAAATCGTGTGTGTGTGTGTGTGTGTGTATACACTCACAGGACACATTGGGGTGAATAGCAACGTTGAGCTCGGCTTGGATAAAAGCTCAAAGCAAACTGTATGCAATGGATAACATACAGTATAACGTAAGTGTGAATATTTAAGCGTTGTGAGAAATCTAACATCAGAAGAACAGATGGGTGTGCAACAGTGGATTACACAAAGCATGCGAACAAACCGAGGCTGGTAAGTGACATGGAACTGGAGGAACATGCAAAAAAAAAACAAGAAAAAGAAAAAAAAAGATTGTTTCGAGTCACATATTGTAGTGGAGGCACAAAGCAATTTTTGATGTCTCCTTATTCAAGCTGTGCTCAGATTTCTTTTCCTCAGGCGGCGCTGATACACAACAATAAAAAGCCTCTCTATTTATCAATTTAAAAAGTGGGGAGAGAAATTAACTCCTCCGTTTCATGGAGAGTTCCCATGTCTGGGCTCGTAGTTCTGAGTATGAGAGAGGGATTGCGTAAACTAGTCAGCTAATACATTCGGGCACGGTACACTCTGGGATATATCGGCGTCTCTGGAGGCTCGTCACAGAGCTACTGTACGGCAGAGGTCCGTTTCAAGGAGCCGCATAAAGCCTCTGTCCCGACACCGCAGTGTCACATCGATTAGGTCACGCTCGAGATTCGATACTTATTGGCTTCGACCCTTTGTAAAATAGAGGAGTGATCAAAGAGGATTAATGCGGGCAGAAATACACAGAGAGAGAAAAGAAAAACGAAGCCAATTGTCTTAAATTGTCTCTTTCTCTCTTAATTTGTTTATAAATGCATTTATAAAATCCTAAAGATTATTCATCATTATTAATCCTATAATTTCTATCTAGACAAAAAATACCCTTGAACTCAAAAATGCCTTCAAGGATAATTTGATTACGTAGTTTAGTTTTGGACTTTTTTTTCCCCCCATACCGTACGATAATGAAAACTTCTGAAGGAATATTTTCTCAGTCTGTTTAAAAAAATTAACAAGTATTAGAAAAGTTACAAGTTATACTGAACCTGAATATATACAAGAGCAGCGTTCAAGTCAAACTGAGTACGGTGCAGTACGGTGATGAGACTCTTAGCAGTAAAATGTTTTTTCTTAGTAAACTTTATTTAAACTTTTTTTTTTTAAAAGGTTATAAATCTGTGAAGGACGAACCCGGCCGAGGTGGCTCGGAGCCCGGTGCAGTCGTTCCCGTGAACATTCAGCAAGAGGAACGCCTGGTCCTTGGTAATCGATGGATAACTTGTCGGCAGCTGGAAGAGACGCATCCGTCTGGGTGAACTGTACTCACAATCATTCACCAACACTGCTTGCACATTACAGGAACTTAGCTGCGAGGTATACTCGCCACAATCCCTGTACAGTCCTGACCTCGCTAGAAGCCATTTCCTTATATTTTGCCCTTTAAAGGAGTTCCTGGGAGGCCTACGTTTCAGTCATAAAGCAGCCGGTCCAATCATGGCTCCGGTGTACTGAGAGAACTTTTTACCTTGATGATGTATGAGCACTAGTGAAACACTGGGAAAAGTGCATTAGTGTAGCAGGGGATAATATAGAGAAATAAAGGGAGCTTCTACTTTCATACTGTAACTGTGTTCTGTTCTGTTAAAAGTCCCGCTTTGAACTGAACACCCCTTGTACAAACAGACTACAGGATGCTTTACAACAGAAAGAAAAAAAAAATCTTACTTCAACCATAAGAAATTGTACTATGGAAAATACCATAATGTACAAAAATATTACCATGGTACTTTGGAGGACTTGCAGTTCAGCATATCAGTATGATTATGTGTTATATCTACTGTAGTGTTATATGTACCGTAGTAATATGGTGTTTATGTGTACCGCAATATTTTGGTACTCACTGGTACCATGGGCACCACTGATATGTTACATTCTGGTATGTAGTAGAGTATGGTACAGTCAGTACCATAACATGTACAGAAAAAAAAAAAAAAAAAAAGTTTGGACACACCTTCTCATTCAAAGAGGTTGAATTTGGATTATGGCAAGAAAAAAGCAGCTAAGTAAAGAAAAACGAGCGGCCGTCATTACTTTAAGAAATAAAGGACAGTCAGACTGAAAAATTAGGAAAACTTTGAAAGTGTCCCCAAGTGCAGTCACAAAAACCATCAAGTGCTACAAAGAAACATGCGGACCGCCCCAGGAAAGGAAGACCGAGAGTCACCACTGCTGCGGAGGAGAAGTTCATCCGAGTCACCAGCCTCAGAAATCGCAGGTTAACAGCAGCTCAGATCAGAGAGCAGGTCAATGCCACACAGAGTTCTAGCAGCAGACACATCTCAAGAACAACTGTTAAGAGGAGACTGTGTGAATCAGGCCTTCATGCTAGAATATCTGCTAGGAAACCACTGCTAAGGTCAGGCAACAAGCAGAAGAGACGCGTTTGGGCTTAAGAACACAAGAAAGAAAACTCGCTGAATGAGAAGGTGTGTCCAAACTTTATGTAAGATACTTTTGACAGGATCCTGGTACAACACTGTATCACAGTATGTACTATGGAAGAACCACATAATATAGAGTATTATGTGAGCGGGTATCTTAAAAACTGGCAGTAGGATTCGTTGACGGTCTGGCCCCTGGGGATGAATCCTCACTGCACAATGCAGCAAACGTCAAGAAACACGATGAGCATGCACTTTTCGGTCGTGGAGATTATGGGATCCTCCACTGTAAAGACTGTTGATCTGTCCCAGGGTTGTACCCGTACACTCAAGTTCCATCACTCAAGGTAATGATCCTGGCTCAGCAGCCTGGGGAACGAATTTGGCAACAACGCAGCGCATGTCCAAATCACTCAAATGTGAGGATCGCCTGGACTGTTCCGTGTGACACACCAAAAATGGCAGCGATTTTGTGGATTGTTCTCTGACAATAATCATGCACCAAATGCTTTCAACATTGAAAACAAATGGTTGAGCGTCTTGAAGGTCTTCTCAAAAGAAGGTGAAACAACAAAACACCTCGAACGACTCGGTGCAGCATCGCCGTAAACTTTCCCAGTCACATCAAACACCTCTGTGGCAGATTTGTCCAGTTTCACTCTGAACCTCATGTTCGCAGACGTGGTAACTCACGTGGTCAGAAATGCACCAGTTGCACATGTACACAGGACGGTGTCTTTTGGCACACTGACTTATGAAGGTCGATGCTCCCTGTGACTGTGCGTTCAGCTTCGTGCTGCCATCTCTCGGTCTAACAAAACCACGGTAGCAGCTAATTCAAAAACTGCAAATGCATTTTCACAATTTTCACAAAAGAACAAATGTTTAAAGTACAGTATCACTTGCTATATTTATATTAATTACTTTATTTGTCGCTCACACAAAGTTAGAGATCTTTTTGTTTCTCTCGTTCTGTGGAGAAAAAAAATTGCTACAGGATTTTCTGTAGCAGCACCAGGAGTAAGTAATGGCGAGCCGAGTCCACAGTAAATCAAAAACGGCTCTGCAGCTCAGCTCTAATTACACACTGCAGTTATTGGTGGCAGTTTGTCCTCAGGGTGATTCCGCCATCTCCTCCACATGGAGCTCGAAATGAAAGGTCACACACTACTGCCTACACGCAGCTCACTAGCACATATCAGAAACGGCAGAGTGTATGCGCGAGCACCTGCCACTGTATGCCATCTCTGTTTAGTCATTTTTACTTTTCTTTGCTCTGACAGGGAGTTTTCTCTCTCTCTCTCTCTCTCTCTCTCTCTGTCTCTCTGTCTCTCTTTTCCTGCTGAATTCTATCCCTTATTTTCCCTAAACATCCCCATAATATCTCCTTTCACTCTTACTAGACTTGACCACAAAGACATGTAAAAGAATGCGAACAGTTGATTGGTTATGCAGAGTGAGACGGTGTCAGTGTATAGACCATGCCATGACATACAGTAGATATGCCAAAATTGCTAACAAGAAAATGCAAGGTTAATTGGCGTTCCCAAATTGCCCATAGTGTGTGAGTGCGTGTACGTGTGTGTGCCCTGCGATGGTTTGGCACCCTGTCCAGGATGTACCCCACCCTCATGCTCTAAGTCTCCTGGGATTGGCTCCAGCCTCACCCCCCATCCATCCCCGCGACCCTGAACACAGGATTAAGCGGTATAGATGATGAGTAATCTAGATATAGATAATGGTAATATTGGTATAAAACATTCAACTTTTCGTTTTTTCCTATCATATAACTTTAATGTTATAGATGGAACGATCATTGAATAAACTCAAAGAATAGTTGATTTCCTGTGCATTTCAAGCAATCGATTATGAAAAATTCCTAAAAACACGGCAAGTTGCATGTTCTTTTTCTGCACACTGCGGAAACTGCTTTGTAGCGGAAACACGCGTTATACATGTGTATAACGATGATAACTGCACACAACTGAACACAACATGGTTACAGTACGTATGGCTAACCAGTATTAGCTGCATGGCTAACCAGTATACTCACTAGTCGCATAGCCGTATGGCTAACCAGGAAAGAACACAGCTAAATGTGCACTACAGTACCTACACTGTAAATTTGAAAGAGTTTTTTGGGACTGCAAAAGGTTCATATGAGTCTCAGCTGAATTTTGGAATGCATTTCTGCACGGAATAAGGGTTTGGGAATTTGGCCCCAGTTACTCGTATGCCGGCTGGCAAATTTAAAAAGAGCAGGCAAATGTGCGACAACCGAGAGCTATTGTAATGCACCTCAATTTTTTGGGGGGGGATTTTTCCCCGATTTTCTCCCTAAGTTAGTCGTGTCCAATTCCTCCCCGTCCCCGTCAATTCCTCCCCGTCGCTCCCACATTAAGGCTACTACTACCACTCAGCCGGAAGGGCCGAAGACGTGAACCACGAACCACGTGACGCCAGCCGACCGCATCTTTTCGAACTGCTCGCTCGTGCACCATTGGGGGCGGTGTAACACACTCGGAGGACAGCGCTATCCGCTCCCTCCGCTGCGCGAGCTCACAGACGCCCCTGACTGGCTGTAGAGCCGTGATTAATGTCGGAGCACTAAGTACCTCTCATCCCTCCCCTCTGAGAGAGCTCGGCCAATCAGCTCTCTCTAGACCTCCGGCTGCGAGAGGTTACAGCACCACCCGGGATTCGAACTAGCGATCTCCGGATGATAGGGCGAGCGCTTTAACCACTGCGCCACTCGGATGCCAAGGTCAATTTTTTGTTTTTTTTTTAATTTTTTTTATTTATTGACCGGCGTGGAAAAAAACAAACACGTTGTACTGTATGGTTAAACCTACTATTTATCAAACCGTTGATCGACTGAATCACGTTTCCCGACTCCCATCACTATTTAACATACTGTACAGTACAGATTATAACAGGTTTGAATCTTGCCAGCTTGCAAAAATATAATGAGTAATAAACGTTATTACTGATCGTGTGAGATCATTTAAGATGTTTTATTTCCATGAGTTCATGGACAGACATTTCACTAAGTCCACACTTAGTGTTTCCCGGATAGGTTTCAGATCTTAGATAAAGCGCAGGGTTTTAGCACTTCCGCTCCATTTCCTTTTTGGCAAATCAGTCAGGCATTTAGTAGTTGCTTCACTGTCCATTAACTGTTTGGGAGCTTTCTGTTCCAAATCTTCATACTGTCTATGCTTTATTAAAAACATCATCACATCCACTACTATATCAAATAGATGTAGCAGCGTTTTCCTGCCAATAGGAAGTGTGAGCGATTTTTCAGCCAGTTTTAAATATATGTCAAGACCAAATCACAACACAGAGGCATTTCCATCATCTGGACTTCCTGCCTGTTTTCTTTCTATCGAGCACCGTAGCACAGACTCTCCCTTCTCTCTCCCTCTTCTCTGATACATTGGGAATGCTCTTTGTAGGACAGCCAGAAGGAACTATTGCTCACTGCGCTTTCTTCTTTCCCTTCACAGTCTTTCAGAGTCTTTCCTCCTCGCATCCTGCCTTCCCTGATTATTGGTCCCCTGCTCCTCGCTTCTGCTCACTGAGATGGATCCAGCCGGAAAACCGGAGTGAATGTGGTGTGAAATCTGGGGTGCTGAAGGTGCCTAATTTTTCTCTTGAGCTGATGGCAACTCAATTAAAAGGGAACGTAACCGCTAATTAACTTTTAATGAGGGAACGGCAAAGACAAATCGCTGATCACAGAGAACCCTGTCTGGGGCTTATACTGTGAATTTAATTATTTTGTCAAAAATGAAGATATCAAGTTCTGTCTTGTTGTTGTTGTTGTTGTTGTTTTTTCTTCATAATGCAATTTGTGCACATATTGTGTATTCATAATTAAAACAAATTGCTGAAATTGGCACGGGCTTCTTCATGTGGCAAGTAGTTACAGGCTGAAAGATTGCAAAAGGTTTGCTATTGCAAACCTGCAGCATATAAAAGCTTTTTATATACATACACGTGGACAAAATTGTTGGTACCCTTCGGTCAATGAAAGAAAAACTCACAATGGTCACAGAAATAACTTTAATCTGACAAAAGTAATAATAAATAAGAATTCTATGAATGTTAACCAATGAAAGTCAGACATTGCTTGTCAACCATGCTTCAACGGAATTATAAAAAAAATGAACTCATGGAACAGGCCTGGACAAAAATGATGGCACCCCTAACTTAATGGTTTGTTGCACAACCTTTTGAGGCAATCACTGCAATCAAACGATTCCTGTAACTGTCAGTGAGACTTCTGCACCTCTCTGCAGGTATTTTGGCCCACTCCTCATGAGCAAGCTGCTCATGAGTTATCTTTCCCTTAAATAAACACCTGATTGAAAAAATAAAAAAACATAGTAATAGGGTAGAGTTCAGTTTATCACTCTGAGCTCGATGAATTTCCAATTATAGCACATCACAAATAGGGTTCTTCCTCTAGTACATAACACATCACTCATCACTCATCGTCTATACCACTTTATCCTGTATTCAGGCTCGCGGGGGACCTGGAGTGTATCTCAGGAGACTTAGGGCATAGGGCTGGGTACACCCTGTCCAGGGTGCCAATCCATCACAGGGCACACACACGTAATGAACACACACATACACACTACAGCCAATCTGGAAACGCCAATTAGCCTTTGGACTGTGGGAGGAAACCAGAGTATCCGGAGGAAACCCATTAAGCACGGGGAGAACATGCAAACTCTATCCACACGGGAAACAACCCGGAACCTGGAGGTGCAAGACAACAGCGCTAACCACTAAGCCGCCGTGCCGCCTTACGATAGCATATGATCCTACGTACAAACAAATGCCACTACATACATTTTAGCAATTTATACTGTAGTTATATTTAATGCATATGAAGCTAAATATTAAATCCTTTACAAGACCTTTTTTTTTTTTTTTTTACCTGGTTAACACTTAAATCATTCTATAAACTCTCTGTTGCTACAAAGATTATATTTACTGAGATAAATATAAAAAAACAAGTTCAAGTAGAAATGATGATAATTCTGAGACAGAAAACTCATAAAAAACCTATTTTAGGTACAATCTAAGTCTGGGTCATGCCCTGGAATTGAATTCCCGTGTTCCCTTAAAGACTGCCAGCAAGTTAAGCTTTTTTTTTTTTCCCCACTCTGCGGCAGAATTAAAATCTGAAACACAATAGCACAGTAGATCTGCTGAGGATCTTTAAAGCTGACATCAACCTCTCATTTGAAGACATTTACTGCATAGTTACAATTGAGGATACAATCAAGGCTCTGTCATAAAGTCCTCTGGTGTAATTGATGTAAATCTTTGACTCCCTTCTTGTGTAGGACTTTAATCCCAGAATTCAGGGTAGACCCAATATTATTATCCTTTTAACCAAAGGATATAACCTTCATTATAGCAGATTATACTGGAACAGTTCGGTTAAAGTTAGGCTTTAATTTATAAGAGGATTACATTTTGAAATTGAGTTAGGTTTAAAAATGGTTTTCGATGGAAGGAGAAAAATCACATCTATTTACTGTACATGGCCGTTGTAATAAGATGCTGGACAGACTAACTTTTCTATGCGTCATATAAACAGATGTTGCTCCTTAGGACTAATAAAATATTAATTCTTTAAAAGTGATGAGGGAAAAAGTCAAGGAAATTACCAAGGGAACCATGGAAAAGCAATCACTGTGCTCATAAGCTCCATTATAATGTTCCTCATCAAGTCACGACAAAGGTAATACAGTAAATATTATCTTGGCTTGATTGATAAAGTAATATTACTACCTCAAAAAGCATCATTCATACTGAGAAGACTTTCCTAAATTATTTTGTATGGCTTGAAAAGAATAAAAATAAGGGGGGGGGGGGGAAGCTGTTAAGCTTCCATGCTGGTTTTAGCACAGAAGGTCATATGACGGATAATGAATGACATTAAGATCCTCTCAGCAATGATGTCCAATTACGTAGCTTCTACTAACCTAGTGTTTGAAGTCAGAATTATTAACTATTATTTGATGAATATAGCGAAAACACCCTCATTAATCATGACCAGCTAGCTGAAGTTAGCAGAGAAGCTCATAAACATTAATGAATGACATAAAAATACTCCGAGAAATCGTGGTAAATTGGATTTGTGCTAGAAAGATACATCATGTTCACAGTCAGCGTTATCATAATTAAAAATTATTGCCAACAAATCCGCTCAGAAATCAGGCCAAGTTACCCTTTGCTCTTGTTAGAGCATGTAAACACAACGCTAAGTTACTGAATATGACCAACTCAGGAATTCAGACATCATGCTGAGTGAGCTTATACTAATCTGATAGATAGATAGATAGATAGATAGAAAATTTAAGATTATTAACATTTAATGAATAGGATTTAAAATTCTCACGTAAATCATGGCAAGTAAGCTTATAATCGTTGACTAGCTTGTCTTTGCAGAGAAACGGTTGAGCATGAATTACTGACAAAAAAAAATTTGCTCGGAATTAATGAGGTTAAAATTAAGTTTCCCAACCAAATAGATTATTAAAGTATAAAGAATATTGAATACATGGGGCGTACCCTATGTTCTCCAGTCTAGGACAATACTGGATTTGTTTTTTCAGAACTTTGAAATATCTCATACGGCATTAGGTAATTAAGTAGCACCACCACCAACAACAACAGTCATTTGTTTACATTTAAGACATGAAGGTCAGCTGTTCTGGAAACGTTTTGAACAGTATTGTGTCGAATACATTTGTAAAACCCATCAAGCTCCATGATGAAACTGTCTCTCATGAAGACCTTCCCATGAAAGCAAGACCAAGACCTACATCTGCTGCAGAGGAGAAGTTCATTTAGAGCCACCAGCCTCAGAAATCACCAATTAACACACAGCACCTCAGATTAGAGGCGTCATGAAGGTTTTACAGAGCAGAAGTACTGTAGCAGACTTGTCTCAATATCAGCTGTTCAAAGGAGACTATTACATATTTTGGACACCTTCTGATATGGAGGGCCGCATCACGAGATGATTTAATGATAAGAGCCCTGACGCAAGGGCTTTAGAGGGGGTCAATGAAATAAGCGTGGTGAGAGTGCTTATGATACGCACGGAAAGACCTTCCTGTTTGGAGATAGCATGGGATTATTCATTAGAAACTTAAAGGAAACTGAAAACACAAAATAAACTCCTGAGTTGTCTCAGGAGATTCTAAACTAAATTATAGACAAGCATGTTAAAGGTAAAAGCTATAAGACCATCTCCAAGCAGCTAGACGTTCCTGTGACTACAGTTGCACATATTATTCAGAAATTTAAGATCCATGGGACTGTAGCCAACCTCCCTGGACGTGGCTGCAGGAGGAAAATTCATGACAAATCAAAGAGACGGATAATCTGAATGGTAACAAAAGAGCCTTCTAAAGAGATCCAAGGTCAACTTCATGCTCAAGGAACATCAGTGTCAGATCGCCCCATCCGCCGTTGTTTCAGCTGAAGTGGACTACATGGGAGACGACCAAGGAGGACACCATTGTTGAAAACAAATCAGAAAAAAGCCAGACTGGAATATGCCAAACTACATGTTGACTTCTGGGAGAATGTCCTATGGACAGATGAGACAAAAATGGTTCCATTTTTTGCCAAGGCACATCAGCTCTATGTTCACAGATGGAAAAATGAAGCATATGAAAAAAAGAACACTGTCCCTACTGTGAAACATGCAGGTCATGGGTCTTGCAACAGGACAATGACCCAAAACACACAGCTAAAAACCCCCGAGAATGGCTAAGAGGAAAACATTGGACTATTCTAAAGTGGCCTTCTATGAGCCCTGACCACAATCCTATTGAGCATCTTTGGAAGGAGCTGAAACATGCTGTCTGGAAAAGGCACCCTTCAAACCGGAAACAACTGGAGCAGCTTGCTCATGAGGAGTGGGCCAAAATACCTGCAGAGAGGTGCAGAAGTCTCATTGACAGTTACAGGAAGCGTTTGATTGCAGTGATTGCCTCAAAAGGTTGTGCAACAAACTATTAAGTTAGGGGTACCATCATTTTTGTCCAGGCCTGTTCCATGAGTTCATTTTTTTTTTATAATTCCGTTGAAGCATGGTTGAAAAGCAATGTCTGACTTTCATTGGTTAACATTCATAGAATTCTTATTTATTATTACTTTTGTCAGATTAAAGTTATTTCTGTGACCATTGTGAGTTTTTCTTTCATTGACCGAAGGGTACCAACAATTTTGTCCACGTGTGTAACAGGCCTACACTTGAGCGAACATGTCAAAGGGCTGGAGTCATGGAAACACACCGTACACCAGAGGTGTTTTTAGACCTGTAAAAACAATACTTTTAAACAGATCATGATTTTTTTGTTTTATTATGAATTAATATTAATATTTTTTCACATCGCCAGTGCAACAGAAAGTGAAATATTGTTTTGTGTATTAAGTGGTTGTTAAATAAACAACATTCTCTAGATATACATTTATTTCAAGTGTGACTTCATAATTAAGTGCCCCTTACAAAGTGCATGCCACTACCCCAAAACCACACCGCCACACACAGAAAAATTGATTGTTGCATATTAGTTAGCACCAGTACTAAAAGCATACAGTATGTTCATGTCATGGGGTAACCTCCGGTTCTGAAAACCGAATCAGACACAGAAGTGACAAAAAAGTGCAGTTCATGTGAAAAGTGAGTTAATCCACATAGTTGTTAAAATGTCCAAATTAACATGTGACCGATGTTCTTCGTGAGGATCACGTCGTCTCCCGAAGCTCCCAAAGAATCCGTCTTTATTGCACTGTCCGCCTGCAGTTCAAAGCCTAAAGTCTAAAACTCCACGGTGTCCTGCTGCCTCGATGTCTCTCGGCTCGTTGCTCTTCTGCCGGATCATGTTCAAGATCCAGCTTTCTTGTATTGCATCTGAGGCACTGTAAGCCAATATGGGTTGATATATATATATATCGATTTCATAGAAGTGAATGAATTTTGACAGATGCTCATCATCTAGAAGTGGCTTCTTTGTTGCCCTTCTTGACACCAGGCCATCTTCCAAACGTCTTGGCCTCACTGTGCGTGCAGATGTGCTCACACCTGCCTGCTGCCATTCCTGAGCAGCTCTGCACTGGTGGCACTCCGATCCCGCAGCTGAATCCTCTTTAGGAGACGATCCTGGCGCTTGCTGGACTTTCTTGGACGCCCTGAAGCCTTCTTAACAAGAATTGAACCTCTTTCCTTGAAGTTCTTGATGATCCTATAAATTGTTGATTTAGGTGCAATCTTAGTAGCCACAATATCCTCGTCCGTGAAGCCATTTTTATGCAACGCAATGATGGCTGCACGCATTTCTTTGCATATCACCATGGTTAACAATGAAAGAACAATGATTTCAAGCATCACCCTCCTTTTAACATGTCAAGTCTCCCATTCTAACCCAATCAGCCTGACATAATGATCTCCAGCCTTGTGCTCGTCAACATTCTCACCCGAGTTAACAAGACGATTACTGAAATGATCTCAGCAGGTCCTTTAATGACAGCAATGAAATGCAGTGGAAAGTATTTTTTGGGATTAAGTTAATTTTCATGGCAAAGAAGGACTATGCAATTCATCTGATCACTCCTCATAACATTCTGGAGTATATGCAAATTGCTATTATAGAAACTTAAGCAGCAACTTTTCCAATTTCCAATATTTACGTAATTCTCAAAACATTTGGCCACGACTGTATATAATAAATAAATATTTTAGTATCAAAATGTATTGCTATATGTTATATATTTTATTTTTATGATAATAATATTAATATTATTATTGTTATTATTATTATTATTATTATTATTATTATTATATATTTTCAACGGGGGACCAAAAAAAAAAACTTTCCCAATAAACTATTTTCCTATTCACGACAACTGTACTTTAAGTAATCCATCAGGTAAAATTACATTAGTCCATAAAATTATGCATAATTAGGGGCATTGGCTATGTAGTGACAACTGAATTGCTGATATTTTTATTTTAGTTTATTATTACACAACAAATGATGTCATCAAACACTTACAGAGGAAAAGAGGCGCAACTTACATCAGAGTCTCGGGAAACTACCATCATACTGAAGAGATGTTAGCCTGTGAATCCTTAAAATGATATAGCGTCATTAGGAGTTATGTTCATATTTTTTTGGTCATAGTTTTTAACATTTTGGTCCTTTTTAAAATTCTCTCTCGAGACCTCCAAATCCACATAAAATTATAACCATTCACCTTGTTGTATTTTGAAGGCTTGTTGCAAGGACCTGGATAACATCACATTTGTCTCAAACAGAATAAGGGGTGTTTAATGTGTGTTAACACAAAACTGTACTAGGGAACACAGGACCCTTGAACCACAGGGCCTGGGAAAATAAATATGCCTCGTAATACATCCTCTTGAAAATGCTGTCAAATGATTAGCGTTTGTGCATTTAGCTGGTTGTGGTCTAGAAACTCATGAAATATAATGAAACTCATGAAACTGTAGTCATCAAAATCCTCAAAGCAAGTTAGCTTTTGCTAGCTACAGTATCTATCTGGTATGAGCCAAACAACCTTCTCAAATTTCATGATCATTCAGCTTCTGCAGGCCGGTTTGCAGACATTAATGCATATAAACATAAACATGAATAAATATGATACTGCGGGCATGCGACGTCTCACAAATTTTCATCTTAAGAATTGAAATTTTGCAAGAAATTTGCTTCGGCAAATGAAATGAACGATCAAGCCGAACACCAGCTAAGTTGTGCAGACGTTCAAGGGCAGCATGTGAAGCAAGTTTACATATATTTTTGTGACCCTTTTTGTTTTTTGTTTTTTGCATTTTGTGCAAGATTTCGTGAAGACGTAGCACCATGGGTCCCAAGAATGTTAGCGAGCACCGTAGCAAGAAGAAAACGGAGCAACTTCAGTTTAGTTTTTAAAGCAGCCGGTGCCAAGAGGAATCATAAATGAAGGTTATGTGAGGTTTGATGTCTATTTATTTCATATTTTACATCATTTACATGTCTTTTCTAAATGTTTAGATTGTTTTTATGTGCAAAAATATGATCATAGTGTTGGAAATTTGCAGTCTTTTTTTCAGGTGCATGGAATGGATTATCTGCATTTAGAATTTGGGAAAATGCATTACGTGTACAAAAATTCACCTTAAGCACTCGTCTCCGGAACGGACTAAATTTGTATCCCGCGGTAGCACTGTATATTTATGACATAAGCCCATAAGAAATCATACCCAATGGTGACCTTGTGCTAACCTGTGATTGAAGTCAGAAGTCATAGTAGGTTAGTGTTTGCGGGACTGTTAGCTGGTTTTAGTAGAGAAGTTCATGAACATTGGGTAATGACATAAAAACTTCTTCGAAATAGTGGTAAATTAGCTTATAGAATTATTAAAATGATGAATAGCTTAACAGTATTATAAATGATGGACCACAAGATGATCACAAGAGAGACATTCAGGAATCTTATATTCATATGTGATATGTCTTAATATATCTTAGAAACCATTGGCTAGTGTTGATGAATATGATTTTAAATCTGACAATTAGCTTACATAAACGATGGACATGACATTTATGAAAAAGCTAGATGGCTAACAAATCTCTGAAGATACATGTTTATGGTAGGGTATACAGTATGAATAGGCAGTTAATTCCTTCTTCCGGTTCAAAGACTTTTGACTCTAACAGTGTGTTCTGGTAGAACAGTATGATTTCAAATGGGAAAGCAATTTATATATATATATATATATATATATATATATATATATATATCATTTGTTTATACTCAGGGGTGTGGCGAACTTGCACAGACAATAATATTGATTTAGACTGTAATTAAACTTAGCGTCTGCCACACACCTAACACCCATGGCTTCTGCCTTAGTAAGATATGTCAGTTTTGCATCATGCCCCTGAGCTTTCAGGAAGTTTCATCATCTGAAGTGGTGAACACTCAAGCTAGGACTAGTCATCTAGAAAACATGGTGAAAACATGACTTTATTTGAATCCTGCATCCTCTTTGAAAATCCTCTTTTTCGCAGTTGATGGCCTCTAACAGCGTGGTTTGTCTTCAATACTGGTTTCCCCTTCTTTAAATGTCTTCATCCATCTGTGCACAATGGTGTCATCTCTGTTAACATTCTGTAGTGCAGTTGGAGATCATCAGCTGGGTTCATTGACGGTGCAAAGCAATCACTTGTAATGGAGACTGTGTTGAGGTGTACACCTTTTGTATATATTTATAAGAGTTGCCCTACCAAAATGTGCAATTTGAACCATTACAGTATGTTAGTTAATCAAAAAGGTTATGGCCACTTTTGTATTACTTTCTATACAGCCTCAGTCTATAAACATGATAAAAGTTGAATCAAGGAACTTAAACATGGGCCTGCATAAGCATGCAATTTTATTTATACAGTGGAACCTTGGATTACGAGCATAATTAGTTCCGGAAGTGGACTCGTGGTCCAAAACACTTGTAAACCAAATCATCATTTCCCATAAGAAATAATGAAAACTCAAATTATTCGTTCCACAGCCCCAAAAAAGAAATACATAAAAATAATTAATACAATCTATAAAATGAAAATAAAACAAATTAGTCTGCACTTTACCTCTTAAAAAAAAGTACAAATAAATCCTGACAGATAAGTGTTTTCGTTCGTGTGCGCAGGCGCCGTGTGTGTGTGTGGAATTAGCCCCTTCCCTCGCCTTGTTTTACACAGTAACACTCCTCCTCCCACTCCCGACCTCGCTTTTTAAGTTTCACAACAAACAAACACACACACACACACACACACACACAACGGAAACACAGTTTTAACAGGAAAAAAAGACATCTCTCTGAGACTGTCACTAGCGCATACTAACGGAATCACTTTTTAAGTTTCACAACAAAACCAATGAACACAGCGGAAACACCGTTTTAACGGAAAAAAGCGTGACTGGCATGAGCGCATACTAACGGAATCACTTAAGTTTCACAACAAACGAACACACACATAAACACGGAAACACCGTTTTAACAGGGAACAAAGAAATCTCTGACACTGGCATGAGCACTTACTAAGGGAATCACTGCTGTAAAGTAAAAAAAATAAATAAATGAACCAGCACCTTACCTTTGAAAAGAATCGCGACAGAGCAGAGTTTCTGTGTGTTTGTGAAGCCGGGGAGGGGGTTAAAAAGGCGAAAGAGCGTCTGTGCGTGTGTGTGTGTCGGTGTCCGTGTCAAATTACGCGCGCACATGCATATGAGATGAGCAGAGTTTCTGTGTGTTTGCAAAGCCGTGGGGGGGGTGAAAGAGTGACGCTCGGTGTCAAAATAAGAGTCGCATGCATGATACATGATACTCGGCGCTCGTAAACTAATACTTGCTCGGTTTCCGATTAAAAATGTATTAAAAAATCTTTGCTCAGTTTGCGGAAAACTCGTAAAACACGTTACTCGCAATCCGAGGTTCCACTGTAACAATCTCACTGTTGTTGTTGTTTTTTCTTTCGCTCAATACTGTTAAAGAAAACCACTGGATGCAGTGCTGGTCCCAAGCCTGGATAAAACAGGATGGTTGCTTTAGGATAGTCATCCAATGGAAAACCAGTGCTAAGTTGTGTGTGGATGAATCGCGTGGTCAGCTGAAAGACTAACAGCAACTGAATTTAAGAGTACTGTTAGATAAACAAACCTGTGCTTACATTGCCATAATAAGTGTGCACCTACTCCATCTCCAGTGCCAATTCGTCTGTTTCTAATTAGCACGCTTAATATACTCCTAATGTAATTTATCTAAAGCAGAAACAGGAAGGAATTCTCTGCTGGCATTTTAAAGGATGTGTTTGTAATTTCTGGCTGGCACAAAGGACAATCAAATGTTTCGTTTATGTTCACCTAATGATGATTATACTGTATTATATTATCAAAACTGTCAAACTGCATTGTTATAATGATTTCGTTTTATTACGTGCTGAACATGTAGCTCATATTATGTTCATGAGTTTCCATGGTTACCTCCATTACAGTTAGATGGCTATTAAGACCTGTTTACTGTGCTTCTCCTGCTTCATCAGATACAGAATAGCACTTACTCTATATTTACAGCATTTAGCAGACAATAATTTCCCTACATACCCTGTAAAAATCAAACAAGATAAATGGTGAATGAATTCATATATTTTAGTTTTCAGAACTCGATATTTTGTGGAATTTATCTACTTTGTCGTTACGAGACTCCACTTGTTTCTTTAACCAGAGCTCTTCTGTAAAGGATTGGATCTGACGGTTGATGGCTGCAGCAGTTTCGGGAGTGGTGTTTGGTCAGGTCTTTGCTCTCAACATTGAAATCCAAAAGAACGGGACGTACACCTATGAAGCCAACCGAACGATTTCTATTGAGCTTGGAGAGACACGCTCCCCTCGGGTTGACATGTTCACATGACGCATTGGGGAAAACAGTTCATCTTTGCTAGTTTTTACAAATGGTTATGATATTGTAATATAAAAGCATCAGTAAGAGACTAATAAGCAGCTGGTGTTAGCCAGTTATTTTATTGACTTTAAAGCAACCTTGAGCAAGATAGAACCTGTATGTTTTAGTTTTGGAAGAATAAAGTTTTTTTTTTTTAAGTAGTGTTTGTATGTTTGAATTGTTGCGGTGTTGTTAGGCCAATTTATAGAAAAACAACCACTTGAACCAACTACATCAATAGGCTACAATAGTTGATGCTGGTCTATCAGCTGCTCCCAGAAAGGGGGGACCATACTGTAGCACCAAAGCAGACCATCCGGTCCACACACAAGCTTGACACAGATTTGACACCAGATGCCCTTCCTGATGCAGCCCTGCCACTTTATTCAGGCTTGGGACCAGCACTACTTCCAGTGGTTAGGTTTTGGGCACTGGCTGGGAAACAAACCCGAGCCTTCCAGATGATGGGCAAGAAACCGACCACTGAGCCACAATGGCTCAGTTACTACAGTATAGATAGTTGAGCCCACAACCTACAGTAAACTGCTTGTCTTGACTTAAATAGTTGAATTACAAGTTGAGTCTACTTAAGATTTTGAACTGGGTAAAAGTTGTGTCAACAACTAAACAGCAACGTGGACTATTTTGTTTGGCCAGCCGGTTTCTCTAAAAGCTGAGTAAACTTAAAGAAGCTGTGCAACTTGTTACTAAACATTTTTACATTGTTACAAATTCTGCGCTAAACTGGGCAAATCTGAGACAGTTTACAGCGATGTTGCAATGAGTCGTTCAAGGCGGTTTGAGTGGCAAGCACACATCAAGAGTGAAAGAACATCACTGGAAGATGACAAGAGATCAGAAAGACCTTCAAATGAGCTCAACCCTTAAAAATTTTAAGACCATTCAGCAACATGCGCATGATGATCTTCAGAGGACTTCAGCACTCACCCTATTGACCAGATAAAAATAAAGCATTGTTCTTAGTTGTGGTCTTTCGAATGCTCCCTTTGAGGGGCCTCCACAGTGGACTATCTGATCCACGTTATAATAATAATAATAATAATAATAATGGATTAAAAAGTAATAAAATGCTCTAATTAAATAGAGTTAATCTCAAAACATTTTTGATAACACCGCGTAAAATTAAATAAAAGCTCAAGGTGCATCCTCATGTTATGCTTGTCTGGTATAATATTTCATTTAGTGATTATAATTTGTAACACAATTTAAATGTATGCACAGAAGACATAACATTATGTGCTATTTTTGTCCTTGAGAGAGAGACAGGGAGAGAAAAAGAGAGACAGAGAGAGAGAGAGAGACAGAGAGAGAGAGAGAGAGCAAAGTCCTGCCCATTAACAAATGCCCGAGTGCATGCATGCTCTTTCTCTTTCTTGTCAGGAAGCTGCTGTCAATATGTTATAAGTCTCCCGGAACTCCCGGGAGCAGTGGAATGTCTGTAATGTTTCCATAATTAACCAGTGTATATAAAAACTCTGTCATTATTTTGCCTGATTAACGTGAAAGAAGCATCACATCTCGGAAAGCTGTTTTTAATCATTTGCGCGTCTTTCCTCACGTTTGTCACAGTTTAACGTCTTTAATTGTCTCTTCGGTTTCACCCCAGTACAACTGTTTTTCAAGGCCTTCTTTGGCATATAATGCCACAAGCTCCCGGTCACAGGTCTGGACATTATACGCCTCCAGGAGCGGAACAAATTCGGCTAGACCTTCCTGTCAACCATCACGCTCATTACATCAAAGAGAAGATAGGTAAACAAAGGGAAAGTGTGTGTGCATGTGTGTGTAAAAATGAAATTATAATGCCAAAGATGTGTTTTCACACAAAGGATCTTAATGATACTATTGATCCCGTTCAGTGTGTGTGTGTGTGTGTGTGTGTGTGTGTGTGTGTTTTCTTCTGATGCAAACATTATTCTGTGACATCCAGAATGCTTCACTGCGTTCAATCAATAGCATGTTAAGAGTGCATCTCTGATGAGATCACTTTCCAGTCCATACATCCAAACATTCACACCTCCTACATGATTTGTGTGATTTTGAATTAATTAAAAGCTATAATAGCATATAGTCTAATGCATTTTATTTGCAAGCACACCTATTTGTGTTTTTTTTTTTTTTTAGGATTTCTAGCTATACAGGGTGATTGTCATTATCCGCTGGCTTTTATGGGGCGATTTGCCATACTTCCTTTTGTATAATCCGATTTTGTAATAGCTTTCAGTTCACCTCTGACAATGTGGAAATGATAAGGCATTCCGCAGGAAGAAGAAGACCAATATGCATCTTTAGAATTTGTGAATTGCTGTCTTCTTGTTCAGTCATTATGTAAGAAAAAATCATCCAGGTGATGTCATATAAAAGAAAAGAAAAAAAAAAAAAAGGGTGTGTGGTACAATCATTTGACAATTACCAACCACTAAAGCTACTACCTTCACACTGTCCTTCTACAAGTAAGTGCTAGAATGTGCTTAGCCTGAGATACATAAAACCACTGCACTTTTAAAAAAAAATGCTACTCCTTGTATACCTCATCCCAGGGTGTACAGTACACTGCTGCATCCCTTTATACAGGATGACTGATATACATTAAACGATGAGTGAGTGGGTGCCATCATACATTACAGGCGACATAACCCATTCTGGGGAAATTGCTATCTTCTTTAATCTGCATACAGATGGCTGTAACTGCTTATTGTCCTTTTGATTGACCGATGGGGGAGTATGCTGTTCCCTTCAATCAGAGATCATGGGCAGTTATCATCTCTTTCTTTTAGGTTTCCCAGCTATGGATAGATGCCCCACTCCCAGAACTATACAACAATGTTCGCCACCTATACACAGGTACTGTAAACTGGCAAGAAGGAACATGGGCACCCAAAGCTCACTCATGCCCATGGGGACCTAAGGCCAGCCAAATCGGCAAATGTTAAATGCTGGCCACAAGATCATGCAGTGCACCACAGCCCACCGTGCACAGGGTCCAGAAGGCAAAGAGCCCAAGGCAACCAATCTGGTTTCCAAATTCCCCAGATCTCAAGCTGACTAAGCATTCTTGGGATGCTTAGTACAAACAAGACTGATTCGCAGAGGCCCTACCCTACAACCCACAGCTGCTAAATCCTTCTGCCAGACACCACAAGAAATTCCCAGAGGCCCTGTTTAGTCATGCCACAATATGGGTGGCCAAACCACCCTGGTGGCCCATGGGCAACCCAAAACCCGAAGGTGGTTTTACTGTGAACGGTTTTAATGTTATGGCTGATTGGTGTATGTTATATCAGCCATAATCAGTCGGTACCTCAACAACCTTTACCTTTTTTGTTACTTTGACCAAAGCTAAAACTACTGTAGAGACTCCGTTCCAGGAGCTCTAAATAAAATGAACATCTCCTCATTGAAACTTCCCCCAGAGTGGCGCAGTGGTAAAGTGCTCACCCTGTCTTCTTGGGTGATGCTGTAACCTCTCGCAGCCTAAAGAGAACTGATTGGCCGAGCTCTCTCAGTGGGCTGGGATGGTGATGCTTAGCTCTCTCACATCAATCACGGCTCTACAGCCAATCATGGGCGTCTGTGGGCGCCTGAGCGCTGTTCTCCAAGTGTGTTATGCCGCCCCCAATGGTGTGCGAGCAAGCAGATAGAAAAGATGTTGTCGGTTGGTGTCACGTGGTCCGGAGGAAACACCTGGAAACGTCTTCTGCCCCTTTCTGACTGGTACAGTAGTAGTAGCCTTAAGAAAGAAGGCGCCTGCTAGTCATGGCTGGAAACTGGATACGACATAATTAGAGAGAAATATGCAAAAAAAAAAAAAGAAAAAAGAAAAAGAACTTCGGAATGTTTAGAATGTTTATTTACTGTACAATATCAGCATTAGTAAGAACAGCTGAAACCATGTCAGAGCATGGGTTACAGAAAATTATTCATAACCTACTGACCTTTTGACCAATCAGAATAAAGCTCTCAACAGCACTTCATGATCTTTTCGCTGACCTAAAATCGATTTGTGCATTTGAAACTTGACTGTGAAATTTCTCTTTAGCCTTAAAAAGGAAAAAGAAATTGGATGCCTGAGAAAAGAGAGAGACAGTGTGTGTGTGTGTGTGTGTGTGTGTGTGGACAGATAGGCATGTCACTCACTTTGAAGTGTCAGTATTACATGTCTAAATGATTGGCAGCTGCTGCTCACCCATGAAGGTCTGTGTGTATGTGTGTGTATGTGTGTGTGAGAGAGTTTCTCAAGTCTGAGAAAGAAAAAGAGAGCCTGACACAGAAATCTGTTAGCAAAAGTTAAAACTGCTGGCGAGGCATGAGGGAGATTTAGCTCATTAAATTAGTTTTGTTAATAAACATTGAATGTGTGGTAGGATTGGAAGCAGGACTTCCGGCTAGTAATTATTCACAGAATCAAAAATATATTATTCGCACCACCCTCTGTTTACTGTGTGACTCAGCTTCTTGTTTCTCATACTGTATATCTTTTGCTAGCTAACGAGCTGGATGCTAGCTGCCAGAATATCTGCTAAAAAAAAAAATAAAATAAAATAAAATAAAATAATAAACATAAACATATTTTTCCTAACACATGAGAGAACGCTTTAACAGGTTATCATTTATGAGACAAAAATAATTTAGGAACTGAGAATGCAGTATCAATTTAGTAGCACCAACATGATTTCTGAATGATATGCTTAGCATTAGCATAAGTCTTAGCAATCTTTTTTCAATCAGTTACATTTTAGACAGTTGTCTATGCTGAACAGCCATACAAAGAGGACACTTTTAAATTCTATTTTGTCTTCATAACATTTCTGTCACAGTACCTACTATATATATATATATATATATATAAATCTTTTAAGGTTTTGTCTCTACATTGATCAGAACTTGCTCTTTCAATGATATCTTTTTATACGTTTTATATATTTACGTTATATATTTAAGGACCTGAAACCAGTCTCTGTCCATATGTCTTTCTGTCTGTATGTCTGTCCAGCCAGAACTTGTTTTAGCATCACAAAACAATGTATGAGAAGTGATGTGAAGTTATGAGCAGTTACGTGCCATACATTATTATGTCACAGCATCTTAAACTATTTTGGACAAAGTAGCATTTTTTCCCTTGAGGTGGGCGTAGTTAAAGTTTACAGTGTATACACGGAGTATGCAGAAGACACAGAAACAACCTTAATACATCTACAAGCTGCATACTACCCCCTACACATCCACACACCTGTCCACCCACACAGAAAAGGGCAAGTACACTATGATGAAAGAAGTACAACTTAGAGTAAACAAGGCTTATGATACTCAACTTCACAAACTTTTATTTCTTCGTGTTAATACGTTATGTAGAGCATTTTGCTGACATGCAGACATGTACATGTCCTTCAACCTGAAATAATAATATCACTGATTTACATTGAAGCTGATCAGCTAACTTTTAAGCTTTAACCTTTTAACTATTTCTAAAAACGATTTACCCATCAACAAATGGCACTGACGCTAGGTTGCTGCCCTCCGTATCCCTCTGTATCTTTTACAGGATCCTGTAATCTATTACAGGACATTGTGATACATTACTAGTAACCACTGCATTAATGCTTCTTGCCCTAAAAAATATAAATGCACAAAGTCTGGGCTACAATCCCATCCGGAATATCCAGATACAGGTTGTGTGATATTGCTAGGAATAAATCAGGCTCAAAAGCCCTTCTGTAAGAAGTTATATTGGAATTTATGTTCTCCCTAGACTGTACAAAATGTATAGTAATATTTAATGACAATAGAATTTTGCAGCATGCATGGCTATGGGTTTAGATTTCAAACATGTGGCCCAGAAAGCATACGTCTACCATAACCATTTAGGAGCTTGAAGAGAATTCATTAATTAATTAATTTAACTATAAAAGGAGTAAATTTACACTGTGTCACTGTTTTATTAATAACATTGCCAAATTGCTGATATTGCTTTTATACAACTGTTCCACCAATGCCATTTACTATCACCTTATAATTGATATAATCAAATTATAATTGGTTTGTTTATTTAACCAGTTGTTTGGTTCCGCCCACTCATATCCTTCTGTGACTGGCGAACTAGTGTTATGCTGAAGACTAATTTGTCAGTGCAATTAACAGGGTTGAAAGTCATTTTATAGGTTCTGTGAAGCCAAATGATGAGGAGAATAAACCATTCTGGTGGTAAGCTAGTGCACTACGTTCGATGTAGAATCCCCTGTTCCACACACCAAGTAGTGCCCTTGATCAGGAGTTAGAGAAAGATGGTACAGTAGGATTCACCCTTGTGTTTAAATTGAATTAGCTTTGTACTTAGCTTTGTTAGCTATGAACAAAACAACAAGGACAGGTCAGAGGCCATTTGGAACAAATTCAAAGCAATTACTCTAATGTTGTTTAAGCTGACTCCAGATGTGTTTTCTTGCTGAAAGTGCTGATGTGACCAGTTTGAAAGTGGGTTTTGTCAGGCAGCTGCCCTCCCCTCTTTTCAGTACTGCAGATCGTACAGACCTACTGTCACTCGTGTACAGTATAAAATATAAGTATTCTACATCATTAGAGGTATTCATCACCCCATGACCTTTTTTTCTTACTACTTTTGCCATTCAGTATAAATAAGTTAAAAAAAAAAAAAAAACGATACTCAGAGAAAGCATATCTCTTGGTGGAGATGAAGTGGATTGAGAGGCTTGAGAAATGTAAGGTCAATTAGTTGGCATGCATGAAGAAAATCTTGGCTGGATCTGGTGTACACACGGTGTTACAAATCTAAATTCTTTCTGGGTATGCATTTGTGCTTTATGCAAAGTCTATTACACGAGGCCCCTGGAGTTGATGGATGACTTGTTTACTTCCATTGACAAGCAGTGTTTTCTCTTTGCCTTTGGCTGTAATTAATCTACATAATCTAGAGAATTTAGACTTCAAGGTCATAAAATATCAGTGATTGCAGAGCTGCACACCACATCCTGCGCTTATCAGAACTGTACCTCAGTGCTCTGTTGTACTAATTGAGTCAATATCAAGTTTCGGTTATTAAAGAATGAGAACAGGCACTGGGTGTAAGGAGCATATAATTAAATCCAGAATTCAAATGCAAATTTTCATTTATTAATTCTTTCACTCATTTTCAGTATGCGCTTGGACCTAAGTGAAGGTTGCTGTGGAGCAGGAGCCAATCCCAGGCTCTACACTGTGTGTAAAGCAAAATTATACAAATGTTAGTTCCAGCCGAGTAATCTGATTGGATGAGGGGTGTTCCAAGAGTTATGACAATATACAGTAACAGCACTGGGATGTTTAACTATATGTACCACTCTGTGTCACAGACGTTCTAACAATCGTTAATTGTGTTAACTGTCGCTAGTCAGCATGGGTAAAAGTAGATCAGTATGACCCGCAGTCTTGGAAAAAGAGAAGAGTAGCTGCCTGCCAAAACATACATTCAAAACTTCTCATGGAAGCACTTTCAGCAAGAAAACACATCTGATAATGTCATGGCATCTTAAACAACAATTTGCCTCCTTAGCAATTGTACAAACAATTGTATGAACAATTGTTGAAGTGCAAAACAAAATAACAAAACAGAAAACAAAATAACATTCAAAAACAAAACAACAAAACCCTAAACAAAATAAATAAAAAACAAAATAACAAAACCCAAAACAAAATAAAATAATAATAATAATAACAAAACCCAAAACAAAATATAATAATAATCTCTCAATCAAACCAACACACTGAACTAAACACCTTTGCATTTTCTTGCACACTCAGAACGGACAATTATGCCAATGCACATTGCACATATATGCACATATGCACATTTTGCACACTTCAAGGACTTCTTTTTCACACCCCCCTCATCTCATTAAAAAAAAAAACTACCTCAAGTTTTTTCACAGACTATAGCCGTAATATATTACATCACATTCCACTTCTGACAAGAGCACATTCTTTCATACTTCAGATTTTATGTATATATATATATTTTGTAACTTTGTTGGAATCTGTTTTATAGGTTCCTTTTGTAAAAATTATTTAAGGTCACAGAGCGGTCGTATAAGCATTTCACTGCATATCGTACTGTGTATGACTGTGTATGTGACAAATAAAATTTGAATTTGAATTTGAATTAATAATAATAATAATAATAATAATAATAATAACAACAACAAAACCCAAAACAAAATAAATAAAAAACAAAATAACAAAACCCAAAACAAAATAAAAAAAAATAATAATAACAAAACCCAAAACAAAATAAAAAAATAATAATAATAACAAAACCCAAAACAAAATGGCAAATGAGAAAACACAACGACGATTCAGTCAAACCGGAAAAGGTAGGTATAGTTCTCGAATTAAATACTTAGCGTTGATTGGAAGAGACATCCGTCACTCAAAACATACAAGCAGTACTGTCAAGTGAAGTCAAACTAATTTTAAAAGCATTTTAATACAACTTAGTTGACAAAAGTGATGTAAAATCCTAAAACACTGAAAGGAATCCTTAAATGAAAATACATCTCAATGTCCGTGAGGCTGCAGTGCTTCCTGTATATTTTGAGTAAAATACGTCTCGTCCAATCAGCGGTAAGAATCAACAAGCTGAAAAAAGGTAGGTGTGGCTTGCGAAAGACATTCTTACCACTGATTGGACGAGACTTCTGCCACTCAAGATTAGCGGTAGGCTTTAATTCGCGACCCAACGTAAGCATGTTGATTCTTACCGCTGATTGGACGAAACATCTGTCACTCAAAATATTCAGGAAGTACTGCAGTCTCACGGACATTTCGATGTATTTTATTTTAAGGATTATTTTTTTTTAGTATTTTAGGATTGTATTGGACCTTGGCCAGCTAAGTTAATGTTAATTAAAGATAAATGTGCTTTAAAAATAAAATTGACTTCACTTGACAGTTCTTCTTGTCTGTTTTGAGTGACAGATGTCTCTTCCAATCAGCAATAAGAATTTAATTTGCAACCTCAACCTACCTTATCAGGTTTGACTGATTTCTCGTTGTGTTTTCTCATTTGGTATTTTGTTTCTGGATATGTCGTTGTGTTTTCTGAGTTGTTGTATTGTTTTTGGTTTTGTTATTTTGGTTTGGTTACTTTTTTTTGTAATTTGTTATTTTGGTTTATGTTTTGTTACTTTGTTTTTTAATTTGTTATTTTGACTTTGGTTTTGTTATTTTGTTTTGCAAATCTTGGCCACTGTACAGTTGTCTCGTAGTCATTGTAGTCATTTTGAATTGCAAATCAACTACCACATGTTTCTTTGTTCATGGCTAATGTGAACTACAAATGAACTCCCAAACCCTTCACTAAGCCCCGATCAAGGGCACTACTTGGTGTGTGGAACAAGGGATTGTACATCCTAGTACAGTAACTTTCCATTTAATGCCATTTATGTTTTCAAACAAACAAGTCGTAATCTAATGATAATAAATGGTCATTTGTGGAACTGTTGTATACAGTAAACGCATTATCACACTCGGGGTCATGCATGGAGTCGGGCTGTGCTGATACTCAGTACAGCAGCGCTCCCTCACATGTCATTTTGCTTAAATACAGTATATCCATCCCAGTGCACCCCACACATTTGCATACATAGTATGTACTGTAATATTGACATAGGACATAGTATGGGCAATTTCAGTATAGATAATCTTCCTCCTGGGATGTTCTTGGGAGTTTAGAGCAGTTTGAGCAGACTGTTCAGATGAGGAAGTGAGAAAGCTGGAGAGAAGAAAAAAATCGTGCATCGGTCCGACGTAATGATGTAACTTTAAGTAAACTCAGACTTTTATTATCTAATAAATTTTGGATGTCACTGACCATCACATATTGATTATAAAGATAATTATAAAGATTAACAAGCATTATAATGAAACATAAATACATTTTAAAACCGGTACCTAAAATACTCCTTAAAACCAGTGAGTAATAAGCTACAGTAGCAGCTGAGTGCTCAGCGAATGGCCATCGGCAGTCCACTTTTATAGCCATTTCAATTAAAGTTCAGTGTCAGACGAAGTGACTCAGTGAACATTAATTTAAAGGTAATTACATAAGAATATGAGAGATGTTTCATTAAGCAGAAGCATATGAGCATGTTAAATATGAAACAGACAGCTCTTGCGTTGCGTTGCATCACTGCGGACCACTTGGGTTTGTTTAGAACAGGAACTTTATAGATAATGATTAGGCGTGTCTGATGAATTTAACACAGACTTTAGGAGTCGAATTTAGTGTTTAAAGATTCCAGCTTCCATTTTCTTTAAATACAAACGATAAAATGTATATTCGGACAAACAAAAAAAAAAAAAGATGGAGATTAAATAAAAGAAGGAAAGAAAATCCCATTCCATTTAATCACCAGATAACACATGCAAGCTGATTTAATAGCTTTTTTTTTTTTTTTTTTTTTAAGAATTGTATTTTAAATCACATTGCGAGTCTATTTTGCCAATAGATTTGCAGTAAGGCTGAAAGTTAGGTCAGAAATGTCATGTGATTAATACAACCAATGTGCTGCTACTGTATTACTTTGGTCTAAGCTCGATTCTGCTGTTTAAACCGTAGTATCTCTATGTATATATTACTAAAACCTGTAACATTCCCTACATTTGTAGGACCTCAAAATCCAATGGCATTAAAATATGGCCCATTTCTTTAGGAGGAGCGTTTTTTTTTTTTTCTCTCTCTCTCTCCACAGAAGACACATTTATAATGCCGTTTTATTTTGTGTTCAGACTGGATATTAAAGTTTGTTATACTTCCTTTAGTCAGCATTTTTTTGCTTACTACAAATTCACCACATCCATCAAGAGTATAATATCATTTACATAATTATTTAATAAATATCTTTAAAATATAACTCCCATTATTCTTCTTTTCATACACGACCGTGCCAAAAAACACTGTAATTTTTAATTCAGGCACCTTTAGTTGTTATAATGGTGGACATTGTTTTGGTCAGAGTCTGAAAATTATTCCTCATGCTCCCAAAGCCACTCTTTTACAATCTGAGTCCTTGACTACGGCCGTGCCATCATCGAAGAAAAACTCCATAGATGTGAAGTCCAATGTTGCTGACCCTAGACCTGAGCAAGATCATAACACTGCCTCCAGAGGCTTGTACAGTGGACACTATGCATCGCTTCATGCGCTTCCCGTCTTACTCTGATGCACTCATCACTCAGGAATCGGGTGTTCCAAGACTCATCAGGCCACATGACCCTTTCTATTGCTCCTTTTCTACAGCAAACTGAAGCCTCACTAACAAGTTGTTTTCTTATGCCCACACTGTTGGTTAGTGCCAATCTCGTGTCAAAGTCAAAATCAGATTTATTTATAAAGCACATTTAACACGACACAGAAAACCAAAGTGCTGTCCAAACCTAAAATAACTGCAGAAATAGAGAGCAGATATAAAACAGACAATAATAAGAAAACAAGATGAGATGAGAATAAAAAAAAACAAAACAATAAATAATAATAAGATGTCCAATATCATTGCAGAAAATAAATAAATAAAACAGTAAATATACCGCTTTATCATGTATACTGGATCGCGGGGGGCTGGAGCCTATCCCAGGAGACTTAGGGCACGAGGCTGGGTACACCCTGGATTGTTGTCAATCGGTCACAGCGCACACACACATACACTCATTCACACACTACAGACTATTTCCAAACTACAATTAGCCTAATCTGCGTGTTCGTGCACTGGGGGAGGAAACCGGAGCACCCTGAAGAAACCCACCAAGCACGGGGAGAACATGCAAACTATACATGCACACAGATCCGAGGCGGGAATCAAACCCACGAGGTGCAAGGCCACGGTGCTAACCGCTACGCCACTCTGCCGCCTCCGGGTAAAGAGTATGTCATCGCACTGTATTAAATGCCAAAGAGTATAAAAAGGTCTTGAGGTGAGATTTTAAAGAAGAAAGAGTAGAGGGCTGTCGGATGTACACGGCTAATTCATTCCAGAGTTTAAAGGAAATGCAGAAAATGCACCGCGACGCCTCAAGCTAGTTTTGGCAACTTTAAGTGTCACGACAGGACCTTGTTAAACACTGATTATATATATATATATAAAGTAAAGCCTTTATTTTGTCACATATACATTACAGCACAGTGAAATTCCTTCTTCGCATATCCCAGTGTAACTGGGGTCAGAGCGCAGGGTCAGCCTTGGTACAGCGCTCCTGGAGCAGTTAGGGTTAAGGGCCTTGCTCAAGGGCCCAACAATGGCAACCTGGCTGAGCATGAATCGAACCGCCGATCTTCCGATCAGTAACTCAGTGCCTTAGCCCGCTGAGCCACGACTATATATATATATATATATATATATATATATATATATATAATGCTTAAAATATTTCTGCTTTACTGAAAATCAATTACTATAATAATAATAATAATAATAATAATAATAATAGACATATTGTTAATGGCATGAATGATTTTTCAAGCCTTTATAGACATCTGACATTACATTAAACTTCTAAGCCATGATGCATATTGCTGGCCTGAGAGTTACCTTGGATGTGTTTGATCTTTTTCGACAACAGCTTAACACTGAGCTTAACTCAGCATGTCTAGCTTTTAAAAGTTGCTTAGGTCAAAGATGTTATTAAAGATGAATGTAAAGCGGCTTGTCCATATTAGCTTTTGAACTGAGGAGCGAGGGGGTGGGGAGTGGGGGGGGGGGTAAAAGTGTAGAAGTGAGGAAATGAGCTGAAAAGAGAAGGAAGGAAACGAGAAGAAGATAATGCTGATTGATGGTCTCCAGTGCCTCTTGTTCCAAGCACTAGCTTTTATTTTCTTTCCAATCATTCTTCTTTTACACAGGCAATACAGTACACACTGAGCCATTGGCCGCGGTGTGCACACGGTGTTACTGTCACATCCTCTCGAATCCTGACCTTGAATCTGTGCACCTATCAGTTACTGAGCTGCACTTTACCTTTTTAGTCATCAAATGTTGAAACAATCTTCATCTTCTTTTACACCGCTTATGCCGTGTACAGGGTCGCGGAGCCTCTCCCAGGAGACTGGGTGCCAACTCATCGCAGGGCACACGCATACGTACAGTACATACACACAGACTATGGGCAATTTGGGAACACCAATTAGCCTAATCGGTATCCTTAAGTCTGGGGGGGGAAAAAACCGCAGTACCTGAAGGAAACCCACCAAGCACGAGGAGAACATGCAAACTCCACACACACAGACCGCGAGATGTGAGGCCACGGTGCTTACCACTACGTGCCACTTCATGATGAAACAAGAATTTCCGAAATACAAAAGCGCTAAATCCATGGACCGCAGCGGTCCATTCCAGTTCCCCTCCATGCCAACAGAGGTCACTAGAATGCTAAATCACAATTTTTACTGACTACAGATTTGAATTACTGTAGGTTTTAAACAAATGGATCCTCACACCTCTCTGGTTTACTCACTCACTCATTATACAGTTACAGTATGATACCGCTTCATCCTGTATACAGGGTCACATGGGGCTTGGAGCCTATCCATGGAACCTTAGGGCACGAGGCAGGGTACCCTGGACAGGGTGCCAATCCATTGCAGGGCAAACACACAAACTCTCACACACTATGGGCAATTTGGGAACGCCAGTCTGAACGCCGTAATCTGCATGTCTTTGGACTGTGGGAGAAGTACCCAGAGGAACACGCGCACACACACACACACAGGCGGGAATCGAACCTGGCCCGGACCCTGGAGGTGCAAGGCGACAGTGCTAGCCACTAAGTCACCGTGCCGCCACTAGTCCAGTCTATAAGTGATTTTTTGCTTAAATAAAGAATGTTGTTGAAATATAAATATCACATATAGTTGTTGCCAAGGTACCCAGCAATGATGAAATATGTGTGATGAAAGGTATCGGATTCGTATTATGGAAACGGGTACTGTATACTGTAGGTTATGAGCTCTTCTATTAAGTGTGAATAATATCAATGGTGACCTTTCTTGAGTCAGCTGTGGAGATATTTAGATGTTCTACCTAATTAAAATTCCCAACCGTTGTTAATTCAAACTATGGAAAAATGAAAAATCTCAATACACGTTGTCCATCTGTCCACAAGCTTCCATATTCCTTCATTAAAAAACGTTTTAGGCTGAGCTGCGAGTCATGAAGGCACTGCTGTTTTCACTTTTTCATCAGAAGTAAATATATATTGGATCCGCTCAGGGCTGCTTTCAGGGAACCAAACAGGTGAAAGTCTGATGGAGCGAGATCAGGACTATAAGGAGGATGCTTAACAGTGTGGGCAGAAGTGTGATGTGAGATCACGACGACGCCCTCGGATGGCCCTTTGCTGCCTTGGATTGTTGAACCTTTTTCTTGATGCTGTTCCAATACTTCTGGCCCTTAAGAATCCCAGAAAACTGTAAGCGTTGGTGAATTTTCCAGATGATGGTTGACGTTTGAACTTCTTCTCGGTCGATTGAGGACGTTCCTGTTCCAGACTCTGCCGTTTACTCGCAGGCTCGCCGTGATGATTCCGTGTCTCGTCACCAAGTCATGATTCTCTTTAAGAAACTTTCACCTTCCTTAGAGTATCGCTCCAAATTGCATTGAATAATATAGATATAAAAACGCTTCTGTTTTCCGCTCTTCTGTGAGTGGTTTCTGTATCAGGTACACACTCAGACCACGAAAAAAAAAAAAAAAACAATCACTGCACACTGCTCTTCTTTAGTACAAGTGGCGCATCCATGTTTGCTCGCACCGCGGTTACAAATGAACTGATGTAACACGTTCACACCTGCACAGCAGGGACGGGAGAGACACTGCAAATCGCCATTGATGGGGAAAGCGCAGATAAAAATGTACGGCCAACCGAAGTTTTGATGTAACCGGAATGCGGATCATTTTTGACTCACCCTCAGATATTCTATTGGAAGTGTTATGCACAGTAGTAAGGCATTAGAAGGGGTTGTTTAATGTGCATACATAGAGGCATGGCAAAGTTTGCACAATATCTGACAACCTGGAAGCATTGATTTTTTTTTTTTTTTTTTTTCTGTTTAATTAAAACTAAATCAGGTTTTTACTGTAGCTGACTAGGCAGTGTTCACATTACAAGCCTCATTAGCCAATACACCGCATGACTTTTCCGCTCAGATCAGGTGTGTTTATCTCGACAGTTCATGGTTCGTAACTGGAAGTGACTCGTATCTGTCGTTAATGTGAACGCACCTTTCACCTGAAAATATATTATTTCTTTAGTGTTATTCTTTTGTCACAAACAACAGTAAAAAAAAAAAAAAAAGTCTTACTTGTAAGACAACTCTTCACAGTTGAAGTGACAAACGAATGCTGAAGGCTGTAGAAGGGTTTGCTCTGGAGGTTTGCAAACAGCTTGTCAGCCGTATGTGATCAGGTCAGGAAGGCCAAATTGAAAGAAAAAAAATAATAATAATAATAATAAAAATAAAAAAAAAACATCTAGCTAACATTTGCAGTTTTTGAGCTGGAGTATGGGGGGAGATGGGGGGGGGGGGGGCGCATTGTAGCCAGATGTGTTTTTGTCCATTCTTTCAAACACTACTGTATGCAATTTTTTTTTTTTATAAGCAAGGAACTAATGAAGTTGCTTAAATATAAATGAAATCACCGATTTCGCCCATCCTTCCACTGAGCACATTCACTGCTGGTGCTGTCGTCTATCGTCGTTCGCCACGCTGCTGAAACTGAATGACGATGGTGTCAAATTAAGGCCGAAAATCTCATTTGCGTCACTTCAATTCAATTCCATAAAAGTAATGCATCTACTACATCTATTTATTTATTCGTTTGTTTGTTTATTTATTTATTTATTCTGCCCGATCCGCTGAAACTTAAAAGCCGACGCTGTTTTCCTGCTGGTGTGGCCCGTCAGTAATATCGACATCATGGCCTTTTTTTTAAAATCCAGAACGGGGCTATCAGCGAACCTCGCCTGCACACTCTGTCTGTGTGTCATCCATAACTGTGACAAGAGTGAAAATGCATACCGTGGTAAAAATAGGAACGTCAAACCCTATGAATAGTATACACCTCGATGCATTCCCCATCTGGCGGTACAGACTGTATTTAGCAATAACAAGGCGCGGTTTATTAGCAAGGAACAAAGAATTAGAGCATTACACTGGTAATCAAAGTCCCGTTGACAGCTCTTTGACAAGACAAGAATCGGAACAATGTCTGAACACAATGTACTGTACGAGGGGGTGTTCAGATCAAACCAGGACGACTTTTGATTTGGCAAAAGAACTGAACCCAGTTACTGTATGAGAGTAAAAACTTCCTTTATTTCTCTATATAATCCCGTGATACACTAATTCTCAGAGTTTCACTAGTGTTTGGACACGATCAAGGTAGAAAGTTTTCTCAGTACGCCAAAACCATGATCGGACTGCCTGCTTTACGTCTGACACGCTGGCCTCCCAGGAACCCCTTAAATCGCGCAGACATGTAGAAATCTCTTAGATCGAGGTCAGGACTGTGCAAGGGATGTGGCAATAACTCCCAGCCGAGTTCCTGTGATGGGCAAGTAATGCTGGTGAATGACTGCGTGTACAGTTCCCACAGACAGATGCGTCTCTTATGCAAGTTGGAACCACTGCAGGTCATCAGCATCAGCAGGGATCGTCTTTCAGCCTTCTTTAAAATGTTGCACCATTCAAATGTTGTCCAACAGCTACAGTAAGAGTCTCATCACCGTACTATGATTGAAGTCTTCCGTGAATGTCAATCAGTTTTACGCCTTCATTCAGTCCCGGTTTGACTTGAATACTCATACTCATACCTTTAACTGTGATCAACTTTGTTTTCAGATAAATAAGTGATACTGCAGAGGTTTCAAGATAAATTGATAAGCCATTACATTGTGACCACCCGCCTAATATAGAGTAAGTCGGCCTTTTTCCACCAAAACGGTAACATACTGTGTGTTCTGACACATTTCTGTTGGAACTACAGTATCATTAACCTTTTCAGCCATTAGAGCTAGCGTAGCTCTTCTACTGGTGCAGACTACATGACTACACATGACTACTAAATGAGCTTGTCGCTGGTTCATTAGTTTTGCTTCCTTGGATCAGTTTGGTATGTCCTGCCCACTGAAGACCAGGATCATCCCACAAGAGCTGCAGATTTGGAGTTGCTCTGACCCAGTCGTCTAACTATTACAATTGGACCAAAGTAGTTACTGTTACAATCAATATCTTGTTACAATGGCACCTGGACGTTGGTGGTACAGTATTAGGCAGCAAGTTGGCATGATGGTGTAGTGGTTAGCACTGTCACCTTGCACCTCCAGGGGGCGGCTTCGATTCCCGGCCAGGCTCGATTCTCGTGTGTATGTTCTCCCCGTGCTTGGTGGGTTTCCTATGGGTACTCCGGTTTCCTCCCATAGTCCAAAGACATGCAGATCAGGCTGCTTGGCGTTCCCAAATTGCCCATAGTGTGTGAGTGTGTGTGATCCATGTGCCCTGAAATGGATTGGCACCCTGTCCCTCCTGGGATCTGCTCCAGGACCCCCGTGACCCTGAATACAGGATAAAGTGGTATAGATGGTGAGTGAGGCAGCAAGTGAACCTTTTCTCCAAGAAGCGGAATCAGGAAAATGGCCTAATGTGAGGAATTGAGTGACTTTGACTAGAGCCCGATTGTGAAGGCTAGGCGATTGGATCAGAGCGACTCCAAAACTGGGCCTCGTGTGGGATGTTCCTGATCTGCAGTGGTCAGGACACACCAAAAGTGCAGGTGTTTTAGTGGCAAAAGGTAAGACCTACTCAATATTAGGCATGTAGTCATAATGCTAACGTATGGATGATCTGTACAGTATATAGTTATAAATGAAGGGTGTCTTGAAAAGTCAAATGTTCTGTATAAACTGCGATTGTGTGCTTTTTTGACACTGAAAGCACCCAATTAGTTATAGAAGAGAAAAAACGCAATTAAGGAAAACTTAATGATTAAATCATATTTGATTGTTCAAAAGGGGTTGTTTTTGCTTTAGGGCTCTTTTGCCTCGGAATTGATTTTGTTTCGGATGAAAATGAATTATTGATGAATAATTACGGATGAATTATTTAACATGCAATGTTTCCTCTTTTAAGATTAAAGTCGGACTGATTAGTTGGGGTTTCAGAGAGAAAGAGAGGTTCAGTGCATTTGCATTTGACTGTAAAACGTAGTACCGACTACTTCATGTTAGTTTCATGACTAACAGAGGCCCAGTGATGGAGATGCTGCCCCACGGTCGGAAGAGAAGGACGACAAGGTGACTGAAATACCAATCATTCTTTGGAGCGAACAATGGTTTAACACTAGAACCAACAGACGTTTTTAGACATACGAGAACCTCCAGCCTGTGTGCCAAACAGCATCATCAGTCCTTTTGTTCTCTCAAATCGCACATGAAGTTTCCCAATTGCTAATCTATGAGATATTAAGCTCCCGCCACATGTCAATGACTCTTTTTTTGTTGCATAAACGAAACGAGCACAAGCAGCACTTCTTTCATTTATTTTTTAGTCTTTAGACAGTGTGCATTGTCGCTAGAATGGCAAGGAGTTTCAGACGGAAATGAATCAGGAGTGTTTCACTTGAGTTTATAGAGAAAGGAAACCATGTCTTTTACGTGGCTGTAATAAAGTGATTAATCCAAAGTCATCTAGTTGTCTAGGCACATTAAAAAAATAAAATCTACGAAACATGACTTATTGGAGAGCAAAAGAGAATGAGATGATTGTCTGTTGCACTAATATACTCAATATCAGGTGTAAAAAAATTTTTTTAAAAGTTCAACAAGTTTCCAAGTCATGATTGGAAAAGCTGACAAATATAAATTTGTTTAAATCACATTGATCAAATCTACTTGGCATCAGATTTCAGTGTACACTTTAAGTATAGCATGACTAAAAGATATCTATAAACAGGGCAAAAAAGAAGTGGCATAGGCAAAAAAAAATGTGGCATAAATTAAAGGCATATGATTCCCTGCTGCGCTGCAAATTAAGCCACAGTATGTTGTTCGGTTTTAGTGCAAGGTGTGGTAACGCCCTTTGGCTTTGGAAATGGCAGTTCTAGTGGTAAAAATGCTGTTGTCTGATGTAAGTTGATTTGAAGTTAATGTTGTAATCCTTTGCTTGATTTTACACTGCTCCGTCTGGCTACTTAGAGTTGTTACACCCAGTGGTGAAAACTAGGAACTGCAACTAATAAGTATTAACAAAGGTCTATTGAGGGAGGAATCATACTGCCCCATGGTTATAGGAGGAGGAAGAGGAGGAGCAGACAGGACAGTTAATGCCAGAGTTTCAGGATTGTATTTTTTTTTTTTTTTTTTTTTTGTCAAATTAAGTTTGTTTATAAAAAATAAAAAAATAAAAAAAGGAAATCTAATCAGAAAAATCTAATGATATAATCTAAGTGCATTAGATACACTGCAAGAATTGGAAATGGGAAAGGAGGATTACTGAGCAGATAATGTCAGGAGGCCAGGAAAGTGACCTTGTTTGCAATACAAAGTCTCCTTCTATTAATAAGACGAGTATTGGAACAGTGCATGAGCATAATGTATGAGGGGTGTTCAAGTTAAACCAGCACTTTTGGTTGCTCAGAATCACAAAACACATGTAGTGTACTGTACAAGAGTAAAAACCACCTTTATCTCTCTAAGTTAGAAAGAAGACTTCAGGTCTTTTGAGGAACCTACCGTATAACAGACGTTAAGCATGACAGACTTGACTCAGTGTTGTTTGAGGCTTTGATGTTATGATGTTATTTATTTATTTATTTTTATCCTGAATATCTAAATATTTTTCTTTCCATTTCAAACCTAGAAATGAAGGAGCACAACATATACTGATCATCACGATGCATTCTGTAGAACTTTGGTGTTGACTTGAAAACCAGCTTACTTTAAATCTTTGACAAGATACAGTATAATGCTCGTCACTGTCGCTTCAGATAAGGCTCAGATGGCTCCTGCTGGTTGTTTTGCGCTAGATGACTGACATGTTTGTCAAAATCGAAATCTTTTTTTTTTTTTTTCTTCTTTTCTTACGCCAGCAATCTTCTCAGTGGGGCTGTAATCAACAAACAGTTCTCCAAGTCAAAACTCAATATGACAACTCCGCGGCCGTGTGTGTTTCTCAGCTGCTATCTAAAAAGACTATACAAAGTGTCCCACTAGAGAAGTTTAAATAAGTTGAAGTAAGTTGACGCTATCAGCTTTAAGAAAGCTTTGCATGAGATGACAGAGGACGCGATCCTTTATCTAACTTTAGAATCTGCTCATACAGTAGGTGACAAATTCATTCATCTTTCTATAAACCGATTAACGATGATGATCATCATTATGGTGATTTGCCTTTTAATTGTTTTCACTTGCTTTACTGCAAAACGTCTAGAAATTAAATATTCATACAGTAAGTCCAGTGGAATTGATGTGGGAGTACAAGTCAGCTATTATACAGTTGTACAGTTGCTGTTCTGGTTAACATGTTCTCTGAAACCATGAACTATGTTTATTCATAAAGGATTGGGTTAAATTGCATGTTATCCAATTTAACCAATTTATCCAGTTTAGTTCAATTGGATAACATGCATTATGGTCAGCCACATACCCATGTACAGGATAACTGGCTGTTAAGTGTTAGCATCATATCCTGTTTGCTCCTGTAGATGTTGCGCAAGAAAAGCTAGAGCTCCCCAGTTGCATCATATAAGCTACAACTGAAAGATTTATACTTTTATACACGACTGAAGAAGATTACGCATTCTAGAAAGCAATCTAAATAATTGACATGACATATTTCTAACTTCTTACTAAGAAGCTTGCTCGCCAAATTGCTAATAGGCTAGCATGACACCACTTTGTAGCCTAACATACAGTTATTGATTTTGTTATAAGATCCAGGCTGGACGGTAACTAAGTACTTTGTAACTATACTTAAGTACATATTTCACTTATCTGTACTTTGCTTGAGTGGTTCTATTATTGAATAAGTTTTATTTTTGCTCCACTACATCGTACAACAAATATCTGTACTTTCTACGTCACTACATTTCTGCATGAAGTCGCATTAAAAACGAGGGTGGTGTATAGCATGTGAAGCGGTAATATCGCAGCTACAGTGAGCTATAGCAATACAAGCACAGTACTTTTGATACTTAAGTACATTTGAAGGTAAGTGTCACGGTTACTGCTTGCCGGACGAAAGAGAGACATGATAGCAGAGGTGGAAGTGATCAAAGGATTTTAATGATAACAAAAACAGGGAACAAACAGAACAGAACATGAACTTAAACCAGGATAAACTAAACATGGAGCTACACTGAACTAGACATTACAAACAGACTGAAAGACAGACAGGCTAGGAGACAGACAGACAGACTAGGAGATAGACAAACCAGGAGAACACAGAGCCTAGGAGAACACGGAGCTAGGAACACAGAGCCAGGAACATAGAACCAAGGAGAACACAGAACCAGGAAGAACACAGAACCAAGGAGAACACTGAGAACAAGGAGAACACTGAGAACAAGGAGAACACTGAGAACAAGGAGAACACTGAGAACAAGGAGAACACAGAGCTATAATGAACATACCAGACAAACAGTAACCCTAGACGAACAGATGCCAGACAAGGACAACACAGAACTCAGGAACATTTATAATCAGACTAATTAGCAAACTCAGTTCAGGTGAGCGCCACATCACCTGACTGAGGTGCATTCTGGGGATTAGAGTCCACAAAGAAAACAGAAAAAACAAAGGAACTCTGGGCGCTTTGTCGCCCTCTAGGGGTAATCCCTGACATTACCCCCCCCCAAAAGGCGCACCACCGGGGCGCCAAAGGAGGACCCGGACACCCTCCCCAAGGTCCCAGTACCGTCTTCCCTACAGCGAGGCTGCAAGGGATCTCCCCTTGGAGTGGAAAGGAGATTATGCAAAGTTTGGTGCCGAGGTCGGACGGCAGAGCGGTCACGGAATCCTTGAAGAGGGGCGACGGAGTCAAGAGCACGGCGTCCTGGAACCCGTGCGGAGGCAGGAGCACGGCGTCCTGGAACCCGTGCGGAGGCAGGAGCACGGCGTCCTGGAACCCGTGCGGAGGCAGGAGCACGGCGTCCTGGAACCCGTGCGGAGGCAGGAGCACGGCGTCCACGCCACGAACCCGTGCGGAGGCAGGAGCACGGCGTCCACGAACCCGTGCGGAGGCAGGAGCACGGCGTCCTGGAACCCGTGCGGAGGCAGGAGCACGGCGTCCTGGAACCCGTGCGGAGGCAGGAGCAAACCGGCGGAGGCAGGAGCACGGGTCCTGGAACCCCGTGCGGAGGCAGGAGCACGGCGTCCTGGAACCCGTGCGGACAGGAGCACGGCATCCACGAACCCGTGCGGAGGCAGGAGCACGGCACGCGAGAGTGGCGTCCACGAACCCGTGCGGAGGCAGGAGCACGGCGTCCACGAACCCGTGCGGAGGCAGGAGCACGGCGTCCACGAACCCGTGCAGAGGCAGGAGCACGGCGTCCACGAACCCGTGCAGAGGCAGGAGCACGGCGTCCACGAACCCGTGCGGAGGCAGGAGCACGGCGTCCACGAACCCGTGCGGAGGAAGAGGCGGCTTGTCGTCCTCGGCGGCGCATGACGGCGGCGGCGGAGGAAGAGGCGGCTCGTCGTCCTCGGCGGCGCATGACGGCGGCGGCGGAGGAAGAGGCGGCTCGTCGTCCTCGGCGGCGCATGACGGTGGCGGCGGAGGAAGAAGCGGCTCGTCGTCCTCGGCGGCGCATGACGGCGGCGGCGGAGGAAGCTCGCTATCCACCTCGATACAGGACGGCAGCAGCGGAGGCAGCTCGCTGTCCATCTCGGGGAACCCTGGAGGGTCTGGGCCTCCACCGAGGCTGGCTGGAGGGTCAGGGCCTCCACTGAGGCTGGCTGGAGGGTCAGGGCCTCCAGTGAGGCTGGCTGGAGACTGGGTGCTGGCCTTGATGTCAGCTGCCTCTTGGTTGGCCTCGGCCAGCTGTTCCTGCACCACTGCCCCCAGCTCCAGCAGGGTTTGTATTTGCCCCCGATCTCCCGTCGAGCGACAAATGTTTAACTGCTGGATGAGCAACCCGGCTAGTTGGTGGAGCCCCAGCCTCCGCTGTTGAAGCTCTACGTGATCTGCCCTTTGAACACCAGCAGACACATGTTCGCCCTCTCCAGCTTCTTGCTGAGTTGCTCCACCGGCAGTCGCTCTGGCGCGCCCCCAGTTGTTCCGCCGGAGGGCAAGCCGACTCCCCTCGAATGTAGCTTGCCCTGGCGTCACTGTCATAGCCCCCGCCCAAAAATTTCCCAAGGGAGACTCCTCTGCTATATTACTTTTTAGGTCTTGCATTCTGTCACGGTTACTGCTTGCCGGACGAAAGAGAGACATGATAGCAGAGGTGGAAGTGATCAAAGGATTTTAATGATAACAAAAACAGGGAACAAACAGAACAGAACATGAACTTAAACCAGGATAAACTAAACATGGAGCTACACTGAACTAGACATTACAAACAGACTGAAAGACAGACAGGCTAGGAGACAGACAGACAGACTAGGAGATAGACAAACCAGGAGAACACAGAGCGTAGGAGAACACGGAGCTAGGAACACAGAGCCAGGAACATAGACCAAGGAGAACATAGAACCAGGAAGAACACAGAACCAAGGAGAACACTGAGAACAAGGAGAACACTGAGAACAAGGAGAACACAGAGCTATAATGAACATACCAGACAAACAGTAACCCTAGACGAACAGATGCAAGACAAGGACAACACAGAACTCAGGAACATTTATAATCAGACTAATTAGCAAACTCAGTTCAGGTGAGCGCCACATCACCTGACTGAGGTGCATTCTGGGGATTAGAGTCCACAAAGAAAACAGAAAAAACAAAGGAACTCTGGGCGCTTTGTCGCCCTCTAGGGGTAATCCTTGACAGTAAGTACTTTAGTACTTTTACTTAAATATAATTGTAAATGGAGGACTTCTGCTTTTACCTAAGTAATATTTTACCAAGTGGATTTCTCCTTTGTGTGCTTTTACCACCTCTGATCATCACAACTTACCAGGGATCTGATTCTTCTTCTGCTCTTCCTCTTGATTTCTTTTATTTTTTATTTTTTTTGACTTCCAGATGGGCGAGTTTGTTTCCTTTTATATTTTCAATATTGAAACGTGCAACAAATCTCACACAAGAGTAAAATGAGTCGTGTTACTGGTCTAGCATAGTAAGTTGCTGATACTTGGTTCTTTTGGGAGATCTGCATTTAGGAGCATCACATTTATATGTATAAATGTTTGGTTTTCGCCTGAGATTTATGAACCAACCATTAGTTTTGTGAGCTACAGTATGCTTTGTCACACTTGCTTTAAGCACTTGGCTTGAGACATGTATACCATGAATATATAAATGAGGTATAAAGGTCCCAAGTTAACGCCTCGAGTAAACACAAAGTAATTAAGGGTAAGTAAGGGCACATGCGCTACTACAGTATGTCATCAGCACAAGGCTAAGGCTGATTTTGCTACTTCTCTGTTCGTTGCGATTGTGATTCAAAATGTGTGTAAATTTTTGAAAATAGCTCAGTTTTTGGCACACTACTACAACAGATAGCGGTGCGTAGCCATTTCACAACACTCCTGCTTCTCGGTAAAGGGCACCGATTTCTCGCCAATGTACAGTATGCAGGAGTGCTGGATAGATCACCGTTGTCCAGTGTCGTGCTCCTGAGGCACTGTAAGAGCTATCGCGCGACCTGGCAATGCCCCGTGCTAATGGGATGCGATCCTGCACCAGATTGAACATGGCCTTTGAATCCGACAGCTGCATACTGGATGATGGAGCTCATTCTACGTATCTCGAGATGGCTAATCCTTCCATTTCGACAGAAGATCTCTGAATCCATGTCCCTTCCTCGATATAATTGTCACTATCGATGAAAGAAGATATCCTGTAATGTCACTGGGGATTTTTATCACTTGTTATTCCTTTGCTGTGCAACACTTATAAGCATGGGCTGATTCACACTACCTGGAACAATCAAATCCATTTCTTCATTTAAAGCCTTTCACGGCAAGCCAGGCAAATCCTTGTGAGAATGTGTTAAATGATTGCTCTATACTTGCCGCCTTTACTTCTTCTCATCCTTAGAATGATTTATGAGATTGATCAAACCGCACATAAAATAGCACAAGCACAAGCTCCCCCGATACATTTTACTAATCAGAAATGCCCCGTGACTTACACTTCATAATACTGAAGAATCAAAGAAACTCTCTGTAAGCAAAGGTTCTATGTGTTCAATAGATGAATAGGACAAAATAAAAATGTATTGCATTGAAAACATACTTGAAAGGTCAAAGGGGATGTTTTACACTTCGTGTTTATGGTCCCATAGTCCAGCACCAGGGTCAGAGACATTTGCGAGCTTGTTGTGAAAGGCGTGCTACACTGGGAGAACTCATAATGAGCTCTGTTTCCTTTGCTTCTCCTCGGGTCTTGAAGGTCGCAGTCTGTCCAAACCTTGCCGTGTCCACAACTACTGTTTCTGAACTCATGGAAATGGATCGCTGCATACAAGAAGAGACCGAATTTGAAAGAGTAATTGATTTACGCGAGAATATGAATATAGAATTTACAATGAATAATAAGTGAAAACAAATAGAGACGTGAATGAGGCAGATTGATTTGCTAGCTTGCATTAAAAACCTCATTTGTAAGCATGAACATGTTGGTTAGACCTTTCATTCATTCGTCGTTTTTTTCCCCTATAAATAACTGCCTGGTCATGGTCATGGTGGTTTAAACTTGGCTTCTAGTTGGTTTATACTTCGGGTAGAAAAGAAATTCATGAGGCAGAGAGAGCTTATTGGCCGAGCTCTCTCAAAAGGGAGGGAGGCAGAAAGAGTGCATAGCGTTGTCCTCCAAGTGTGTCACTCCCAATGGGGCGTAAGCAAGTGGTTGGCTGGAATCATGTGGCTCGTAGGAAACACGTGATAATCTTCGGACTATCAAGGGATTTGGGCAAATACCAAAAAAAAAAAAAAAAAAAGGCAGGCAAAGAAAGCTCTTGGTACCCAAAGTGGCCTCACCTTCCGGTAATGCATGTGTTCATAAATGATTGTGTGCATCAATTTGGCATCAAGTTATCCCTTGATTTTCAGGGATCAGACGTTGTATTCGCTGATGGTTAACGGGAAAGACCGCAGTGAGCTCCGAGATCGTCCTCAGCCGGGATCGACATTCATGGATGTATGGCCTTTTTTGGAACGTTTTTGTCATTCAAGTGTTTTATAGCAGCAGAAAGTCTCTTCATCTTACAGTGTTTGAAGTCTTCAGCCGCTTTTACGCCTTTATTCATGAGAAATCTTGCAACACCATTATGTTTCTCACGAAATTTGCGCAACCTAACACATTCGTGCCACCCTGCAGAATAGAAGAATAGACACGTGTCACTTTTCAGCATGATGCGCAGGATGCACTCGAATCTCTTCTTCTCCTCATGGGACAAGTCCTGGCTTGACTTGAACGTGAGCTAAGACTTCCCAGCAAACATCCCAGTTTCTCCAAATAAGCTCTTAACAACGTCGAACAACTTGCAAGTAAAAATCTAAATCCTAAATTGCTGTGAAACTGCACGTGTTGACAGGCTTAATGCAGTTTAGAAGCTCAAGTTAATAAATTCCCATGCTGCATTGCAGAAGCCAATTAATTGATACTGTGGTGTGACATTTGGTTTTAACATGGGAGTAATATGTGTTTATCTTCGAAATGGTTTAGAGACTTACAGCACATTACACATATACATTTGCAAAAGTCTTGAGACTCTTGATACTTCTCCAAGATAAAAAAAAATAATAATAAAAAATTTGAACAAATGTCCGCGACCCTGAATACAGGATAAAGCGGCATAGACGATGAGTGAGTAAGAGAGGGAACACATGTTTTGCTGTGATTTGGCTGCAAAGTCCCTAAATAAGAAGAAATGTAAAAAAAATGGTTGTTCATGTTAAAACCTCAGCAGCAATCTTATTTCCCCTCTCATCTGTTCTAACCACTCAGCATTCAGCATCACCAGTAATAAGAATCTGTACTAATCACCGGCCTGATCGTTTGCATGATTCATAGCTCACCGCGTGGTTAAACAAACAAAACACATTCCTCTAGAACTGCTCAGGTACAGGGACTGGACATGTTGTTGATAATCTTTCGGCTGCTTCCATCTACTGTATGGGACGCACACAGCTTGACACAGGTTTTATGCCAGACGCCCTTCCTGGCGCAACCCTCCCATTTTATCAGGGATAGGAGCCGGCACTATATCCAGTGACTAGGGCTTGAGCATTGGGTGGCCAGGCGTTCCATGTGCCAGGCGATAAACCTACCACTGAGCCACCAATGCCATAGGGACTAGCCTGAAAATGAGAGATAAAAACTTACCAAAAATGAGAGACAAAATTCATTTAGGACAATGAAGAACGATAAAAATACAAGAAAAAGAGTCTCTTTCTTTGGAAGCAAATATAAATGAGGGGTAGAAGACAGCTGGATACAGATGGGCCTTTAGTGGGTGAAAGCAGCCAAGAGCTAAGCTAATGCAAAGCTAAGCTATCTAATAATTATTTTCATGAGATTTTTAGATTTCCTATTTTTAGCCATTTACTCAAGTCTTTTTAAATGTTATGTCATTCTTATTATTGCCATACAATCTTGCTTTTTTTTCTTCCTATGAATAAATGCAATTTCAAGCTTGACATAAGAAGAAAACATCTAAAAAAAATGTTTTTTTAAAAGAGTTCATGCCAACAGTCGTTGCTGAAAGGGAAGTCTACAATGCTGTGGACCCCAACCTCCTTTAAGCACACACTTATACACTCACTCATACTTATGAGTGGGCAATTTGGAAATGCCCGTCGGCCAAAACATGCCATTGGAAACCAGGGTGCTCAGAGGAAGCCCACAAAGTGTGAGTAAAATCCACACACACCGCCTGGAAGCAAGATTTACTGCAAGTGAGTGTGTTAATCATGCAAAGTCATAAAATTGGATGCAAAATAACATTTAGGTAAAAATGGCCACATTAAACTAATTGAAAGCTATATATATATATATATATATATATATATATATATATATATATATATATATATATATATATATACAGGTGCATCTCTATAAATTATATAATTGAAAAGTTGATTTATTTCAGTAATTCAATTCAAAAAGAGAAACTCATATGTTATATAGCTTCATTACACACAGACTGATAAAGTTCAAGTGTTTATTTCTTTTAAAGTTTGATTATTATGGCTTACAGCTAATGAAAACCCAAAATTTAGTCTCTCAATAGAATATTGTGAAAAAGATCAATATTGGAGACTCACTCATGGTGTCACACTTTAATCAGCTAATTAACTCAAAACACAAAACAAATGTCTCCTGAGCTTTTAAATGGTCTCTCAGTCTGGTTCAGTAGGCTGGCTATTCACAGAGTGCTGTATCCAAACATGTTAATGGAAAGTTGAATGGAAGGGGGAAAAAAAACGTGGTATAAAAAGGTGCAGGGAACAGGGATAACCTCAGCCTAGGGAGGAATGTGAAATGAAGCCATTTGAGAATTTAAGGGAAATTCACAAGAAGTGGAGAAGTGTTGCATTTCTTGTGTCAAGCCACTCTTGAACCAGTTACAACGTCAGAAGTGTCTTACCTGGGCTAAGGACGAAAAGGACTGGACAGCTGCTGAGTGGGCCAAAGTCCTCCTTTCAGAAGAAAGTCGATTTTGCATTTAATTTGGAAATCAAGCTCCCAGAGTCTGAAGGAACAAAGAAGAGTCAAGTTGCTTGAGGTCCAGTGTAAAGTTTGCACAGTTAATGGTGGTTTGGGAGGCCATGTCACCTGTTGGTCCACTGTGTTTTATCACATCCCATGTCAGCACAACCATCCACCAGGAAGTTTTAGAGCTGCTTCTGTTGACCAGCTTTATGGAGATGCTGATGTAACTATCCAGCAGGACTTGGCACCTGCCCACAGTACCAAAATACTAATAACTGGTTTAAGGACAATGGTATCCCAGCGCTTGACTGGCCAGCAAAGTCAGCCGACCTAAAAACCCATAGAGAATCTCTTATGTAAAGAGGAAGATTTGAGACACCAGAACCAACAAGGCAGAAGAGCTGAAGGCCGCTATCAGAGTAATCTAAGCTTTCATAACACATCGCCTCCATGCCACGCTGAATTGCTGCAGTAATTCATGCAAAGGGAGCTCCAACCAAATATTGGAGGATGTACATGTTCATATTTTTTAGTAGTCCAAGATAGATAGATACTGTAGATAGATAGATAGATAGATAGATAGATAGATAGATAGATAGATAGATAGATAGATAGATAGATAGATAGATAGATAGATAGATAGATTACTTTAGCCTCTTGATACTATGCTCACTATTTTTAAGTTCACCCTCTTAGTATAATTTAAAAAGGAAACCAAAGGAAAGCAGTAAACGAAAAAAAGAAGTATTTCCTGTCACGGCCAATGTTTCACCATCATCTAATTAACTGTCAGCTCACTCTGACCTGGAATTTCATTAACTCCCACCCAGCAGTGGTTTGATCTTCAGTTCTGACCTAAAGGAGCTTGATCTTTCAAACTCGCACAATTTGTAATTCCATCACTCTTTAATGCTCATTTTTGACTTCAGAATTAAAATGGACGGATTGCAAGATTTAAACATGTTCCTAAATGAGCATTGCCTACTTTTAAGGCATCTGATCAAAGCTCAATTTGCTGATGAAATAGTGTGGAGTGGCATTAGTATGGAGATCATGCGGAAGTGTTTTAGAGTCTTTTATTAGAACATGTGTTACACGTCTGTCCTGTTGGAAGAGATCAATAGTTGTAGCGTCAGGAGAGAAATCAGTATCGTTTGGCAATGTCTTGTTCACACAGCATTAGTTCTATGCATTTGATAATAAGCTGATGAAATAGATCAAATTAATTGTTTTTAATGGTGCAAGTGTGTTTTACTGGGCTTCTTCAGAGACTAAAATGTGCAGCACGGCATCCCACAAGGTTCTCTTTTAGGCCCCCTTTAATCCCATCCATCCATCCATCTAGGAACCTCTTTAGTCCAGCCAAGAACAGTGAAGGCCAGTAGTGAGATTACCATTGTATTTATTCCCATTTTACGACTTGGGTAGGTTCAACATTCACCCACTACTGCGTCTTTGGCGGAAACTGGAGTAACTGGATGAAACCCATCAAACACGGGGAGAACATGTAAAATGTTCAGTTCAATTCAATTTTATTTATATAGCACTTTTAACAATGGTCATTGTCGCAAAACATTGTCTCAAAAAAATGTAAAGAAAATTTATGTTAGTGTGTATGAGAAGAAAAAATATGCTTGTTCCTTATGAGCCAAGGGTGTCGGTGACGGTGGCAAGGAAAAACTCCCTGAGATGGCAATAGGAAGAAACCTTGAGAGGAACCAGACTCAACAGGGAACCCATCCCCACTTGGGTTCTTTGCATGCAAATTGCATGCACACAGACCCCGAGATAGAAATCAACCACAGACCCTGAAGGTGCCAGGTCACAGTGTTAACCACTAAGGGACAATGCCACCCTCTTTTAATTCACCTGGATACAATTGAGAAACCTATAGTTCCAATTGCAGGACAGATAAGGCAATGCCTCTTTATTTACAGTATAGTATTTATTCTCTAAGTTCTCATATAAATGTAATTATGTTAGTACATGATACATACCTCCAGAATCACCCAAATGAGGATGGGGAGATTTCCTTTGCCACCATTTCATACAGCCTGCTCATTAGGGATAAATCTTTTTTTATATAAAAAAAAAAATGTATAGAATTGATAGTTCTTTAAACAACTAGATATGCGACTGCCTTCACGAACGTCCTGATACACATCCTCTAGTAAAAGCAGCAGAACAGATATATCCACCCTTCCCGTGATACACAGCAGATGTGACATCTAATCAACAGCAGGACCACAGGAGACAGCCACTCCGTTACACTCCTCTGTGTGTGCATCAGTGTGTGTTCTCACGTTTTTAGCAGAGGAACACAGTCCCTTGTCTCCTGTCATGATGACGATGAGTCACATTTTAGCACCTTGCTCAAAAATGTTATGTGGGACGTAATGAAAATCCTGCATCGCATCATCATTGTGGTACATTAACTGGAACAAAATTAAATGAGTTCGAATAAGGATATGAGTAATAGATGTTTTTGCTTGTTTTGTTTTTTTGTCACAAATTTCCAGAAGCATTAGATTTTTACTCATTATCTGGAGTTAGAAATTACAGCTCATGAGATATTTCATCTCATCAACAATTCAAAACTACATAGGAACCAACCCAAAATCTAGGAAAAACACACTACTTTTCTTCATTTTTAAGACTTCTGTATGGGAGAAAACAGTGGTGTGCATGTATTTTTGATCTGCAGTACCCTTCCAACATTATAAGCTTAACCCGACAACCCTGATCGTATAATACCAAGGTTATAATAAAAGTTTTGATGCTTTTTTTTTTTATTTTGGTCAACAACCTGCTCTAAACTCGACCTCAAAAAAATGTTATTGATATTTCACAATGATGTTTCTGTACGATCTAAAGACGTAAGCTTCCATTTTTCATGTCACTCCATACAGCTCACGTGCACAGAGCTGCCGATCTCCACTGGGGTCTCCAGAAAGTCGTAGGGGCCTGGAGCCTATCCCAGGACACGCTCAGTACGAGGTGGGGTACACCCTGGATTAGGTGCTAGTCCATTGCAAAACACACACACTACAAGCAATTTGGGAACATCAATTAACCAAATCCACATATTTTTGGACAGTGAGATGGAACCATAGCACCCAGAGGAAACAAACCAAGCCTGGGGAGAACATGCGAATTTCATGCACACAGACCCGAGGCGGAAATCGAACCCTAAACCCTGGAGGTGCAATGCTACAGTGCTAATCACTATGCTGTTTGGAAACATTTAATTAATTAAAAGAACTCCTTGCCATTGGTGTAGACCATTGCAGACATGTGACTACCATGACATCAATCACATTAGCGGACGGCAGAAGTACCGTTGACTGACATTAGGCTGCTACGTTTTTTTTTTTTTTTTTATTGATAATTTCTTTTGAGGTGTATGTCAGGGCAAAAAAGTAACAAAAAGATTCCCAAATGATCCCAAATTATCTGAGGACCTACTGGATTACCTGACACTTTGTCACACCGATAAAAGAGTAACCCAAATGATACCCAGATACATGTCTTTGGACTGTGGGAGGAAACCCACCAAGCACACGGAGAACATGCAAACTCCATGCACACAGAGACGAGAATCGAGCCTGGCCGGGGATCGAACCCGGCCCCTGGCGGTGCCACCTGGGTAGAAACAGGTGTTTGGAAACAGGCGTTTGGAAATGGAAGGAGAAGGTAATAAGGCTATTAATTTGAGATGTTTGATTAGTTATCATGTAAGGTTTATTTATGTTTAACACTGAATAGCGACCAAAGGTCTATATTACTCACCCTCGAGCGCACAGATGTTGACTATACGAGTGACGCACGCACACTGAGACCGAGCATTGGAGACACTTACCCACAATTCCGCAGCGCGAGACCACACATGACACTCGGCGTCAAGACAAGTATATCAAGACTCGCTCGTTTTTCAAGTCAAATTTTTTTTTTTTTTTTGCTTGTCTTGCGAAACACTCGCAAACTGGGTTAGTCAGAATCCGAGGTTCCACTGTAATGATTATTAAAAATGAACATGAATGTTTGTCATGCAAAATACAGCAGTAAATACGTTAGACCATTTTCATGTTTTTTTTATATATATATTTTCACTTCTACAAACTTTTATCCATAGTTCATAAAATCTCAAATAATCTCAATCCATTTTAATACCTCTGATGTGTTGAAAATATCCAAATGGAATCCTACAGCTAACTACGAATAAGCATCAGTGTTTGCAGCGCTCGGCCAAACAACATTTACCAACCACAAATATTAATATTTATTTGACTGTTATGGTAAAAAGAGCTCAAAATCACCAATGAAAAAGCAATACAAGGCTTTACAAAAAGTATTTACCCTGGCGGAGAGAAAAAACAAACTGAAGCACTTACAGATAAATATTGAAAGAGCTGGCATTTTAGTCGCCTGACCCTATTTATCTCAGTTCCTCGTGCTATTTGCTTTTTAACAAAGCTCTGTTTGCCCATTCCAATAAGTGCATTTTGTTATTTTATGTCATGCCTTTTTCTCTTTTTTTTCTTTTGCTTTTAACTTAAAGGGGATTTTCTGCCAAATGAGTCATTTCTCTCAGCAGGGTAAAGCAGATGAACTTTATCTGACTTCACTTAAGTGCGCTCACCTCTTTTTGACCTTGCTTCTGAAAGCCCCAGGATAAAAAAAACAAAACAAAAAGGCATCATCAGATCCGGGTCACGGTGCTATGGAAGCACTTCTCTTCCCAATACGGTATCCCTGATAAACAGTCAGAGCTGTACTCCACTGTTTCCGGAAAGGCACGACACAAAACCAAGTGTAATTTTATTCAGTCTTGGAAGTTATACACAGTGCAATACAGTACCTTCTTTTTCAGGTTGTCACTACATACAAAAATACATAATACATTACCTTACAGTGTTTATCTATAAATATTTTTTTTTTCTGTTGAGATAAGAATGGATGGAAGACATGCTGTAAACATAGAAGAAAGAGGAAGAAAGACTACATATCGGGACCATGGTTTACTTCAGTACATCAGGTGCTTAATATTCTACTGTATGTGCATGCAATCCATTCCTACAGATGTTTTGTGTTAATTTGTGGGCCAGAGTTAAAGGTTTTTTTTTTTACACTACTCATGTTTTATCTAGTCGGATAATGTAATAAGGAAACATACTGCAGTGTCAACAACGTACAGTGACCCTGTCCAGGGTGTACCCCGCCTCGTGCTCCAAGTTTCCTGGTGTTAGGAACCTCCACTAGAGGTCACTGTTTGTCTGTTTGTAGTTTTTGTCGGTCGACTCAGTTTCCCAGAAGGCACCTCGGTCAGGTGATGAGTGCTCACCTGAACCGAGGTGGCTCATTAAAGTTTCAATAAATAGCAGTTTGTTCTGGGAACCTGGGTCGAGCAATATTTGTTGGTATGTTTGTTTGTTTGTTTGTATTACCGTCATGTGGGCATTCCTTTTTGATTGTTTCTTTGAGTTTATATTTTAGTTATTTTGTTTTACCTTTGTTTTTCTAGAGGGCTCTATTGTTTGTTTTCTTGATGTTCCTTGTGTTTGTGGATTCATGGAGCTGTCCTGTTCAGTATTTAGCTAGGCTGTGTCTCCTCCTGTGTACAGTGTAAGTACAGTCCTCTGTAAAGTAAAGTATTCTTTATTTTGTCACATATACATTACAGCACAGTGAAATTCCTTCTTTGCATATCCCAGTGTAACTGGGGTCAGAGCGCAGGGTCAGCCATGGTACAGCGCCCCTGGAACAGTTAGGGTTAAGGGCCTTGCTCAAGGGCAACCTGGCTGAGCTGGGAATCGAACCGCCGATCAGTAACTCAGTGCCTTAGCCCACTGAGCCACCACTGCCCTGAGCCACATGAGGGCCTAGCCGCTAGCAGGGTTAGCCGCTAATAGGCCTTGGCTGCTAGTAGGGTTAGCCGCTAGTAGGGTTAGCCGCTAGTAGGGATAGCCTCCAGTAGGCTAGCCTCTAGTGTGATTGACTGCTAGTGGTTCTGGTTGCTAGTAGGTTAGCCGCTAGTTTGGAATAGCCTCATGTGTGCTTTGCTTCTTGTGTTCTGTTTCCCTATTAGGTCAGTACTAACCCAGTTAGCCACTAACTCCCTTAGATACTAACCCGGTTAGGTCAGCATCCAACATCCCAATACTCCATGTAGCTACTAATCTCACTAACCACTAACCCATCCAGTCTCTGTGCTCCCAGTCCTGTCTCTCCAGTCTCTGTGCCTCCAGTCTCTGTGCCCCCAGTCCTGTCTCTCCAATCTCTCTGCCCCCGCCACATCCTGTCTCTCCAGTCTCTCTGCCCCCGCCACGTCCTGTCTCTCCAGTCTCTGTGCCCCCGCCACGTCCTGTCTCTCCAGTCTCTGTGCCCCCGCCACGTCCTGTCTCTCCAGTCTCTGTGCCCCCGCCACGTCCTGTCTCTCCAGTTTCTGTGCCCCCACCACGTCCTGTCTCTCCAGTCTCTGTGCCCCCGCCACGTCCTGTCTCTCCAGTCTCTGTGCCCCCGCCACGTCAATGTCTCTTCAGTCTCTGTGCCCCCGCCACGTCAATGTCTCTCCAGTCTCTGTGCCCCCGCCACGTCAATGTCTCTCCAGTCTCTGTGCCCCCGCCACGTCCTGTCCAGCCTTGTCTCTAGTTCCCCTATTTTGTTTCCAGCTCCATGTTTCCTTCTGTCGATTCCCTGTGTCAGCTCCTGGTTCCCTGTGTCAGCTCCTGGTTCCCTGTGTTCAGATCTTTTCCTGTTGTGTTTTTCCTGAGCCCTAGTTTTAGTTTACGTTTGTGGTTTTGGTTTCTTTGTTTGTTTATTGTCTATTGTTTTGTAAATAAACACTACATCTGTTTCATCAACCCCTCTGCATGCATGCCTACCATATATGCCCACGGCTACTACATCAGCAGGTCTAGCCAGCCCTAGTACCACCAGCTAGACCCATGACACCTGGGATAGGCCCCATGCCAACCGCATCCCTGAATACAGGGTAAAGTGGTATAGACAATGAGTAAGTGAGTAAATGTTCAATGGTTTAGATATATTGTGCCCATCTACAGTATGAAGGCCATTCAAGTCAAATTGGGACTTTTCATTGGGCAGAATAACAGAACACAGTTATCAGACTAAAAACTACCTTTATTTAACTATATCATCACCTGCTACACCTACCTAAACCTACATTAATGCACTTATCCCAAAGGTTAACTAAGGCTTGGATACTATCCCATGGCCCAAACTTGATCAGGACTGTGGGGGACGTGTCAATAACTCTCAGCCGTATTTCTGTAACATGCAAGCGGTGTAGTGGCCAAACGTTTTGAGAATGACACAAAAATATAAATTTTCACAAAATCTGCTGAGATCTTTTTGTCAGATATTACTATGGTATACTGAAGTGTCCACGGCTTTTATTGGCAATTTCATTACGTTTATGCAAAGATTGAATATTTGCAGTGTCGACCCTTCTTTTTCAAGACCTCTGCTATTCGCCCATGCCTTCAATCAACTTCTGGATCACATCCTGACTGATGGCAGCCCATTCTTGAGCAATCAATGCTTGGAGTCTGTCAGAATTTGCAAATTTTTTTGTTTGTCCAGGCGCCTCTTGAAGTTCTCAATGGGATTAGGGTCTGGGGAGTTTCCTGGCCTTGAACTCAAAATTTCAATGCTTTGTTCCCTGAGCCACATAGTTATCACTTTTGCCTTATGGTGAGGAGCTCCATCATGCTGGAAACGGCATTGTTCATCACCAAACTGTTCTTGAATGGTTGGAAGAAGTTGCTCTCGGAGGATGTTTTGGTACCATTCTGTATCCATGGCTGTGTTCTTAGGCATATTGTGAGTGAGCCCAGTCCCTTGGCTGAGAAACAACCTCACACATGAATGTGTCTCAGGATGCTTTACTGTTGGCATGACACTGGACTGAAGGTTCATACATTTCAAAAAGGGCAGCAGAGAAGCCATCTCTCTCTCTCTCTCTCTCTCTCTCTCTCTCTCTCTCCAGGAAAAACATCAGGGACATCATGTCCTCATATCAGGATCGTACAAGGCTGTATAGACAATGTTGTCTGAGCTCTATCATCTGAGGTCTGAATTACAGTGTGTGCGTTGTTGGTAATAAATCCTCACTGCAAACATTTATCATAACCCTGAACACAGCACTAATAAAGTGGCAAATCAGGGCACAATAACACTGATTTAACAGTAGGGACGACCAGAGCATTACAGCTTTCAAATGAGCTACAGATTTCTTTTTTTTCTTTTTTTTTTTTTGCTTTAATGCATATTTAATTTGAGTTTTTTGTTGTTTTTAAAAACATATTGAGTGAAAAAAAAGCTTCATTGTTCCCCAGCCAAAAAGTTGTTTTAAAAATGAATGAGTAATCAGACATGGAACTTTTTATTATTATTTTTTTTTTTTATGATTAAACATTGAAGATGAAAAATAAAAACGAGTTCATAATAAGCGAGTCAGCTCCAGTGTGATCCTTTTAAATAGGAGAGAGCTGATGTGGAAGTGAAACAGACTGTGAACATCTGTTAGCACAGATGAGTTCATGAATCAAGTCTCAAGCTAGAGTGAAAGGAAACATGATTTTGTTGCCAGATGTTTGGGAGTTAAAAAAAAAAAAAAAAAAAAAAAAAGGAAATGTTAATCAGATAAAGATGATTGCTAACGTTTACATGAGATACCAATCCATCAAGCACACATACTGTAGTATCACCTATGCTGTACATGACATCTTTTATTCATTTCTGTAAACAGTCAGAAGCCATAGAATCGACACTATCCACCAAAAACAACACAAAGTGCATATTCACATACAGGACAGTACATAAAGATAAGTTGCGTTGTTTTTTCTCTCCATTCTTAAATCATTTTTAGTAGACATTCAAGTGCCACAGAGTGACAAAAAACACATTCCAGTTAACTAATAGATATATATAGTGTGGATGTATGTGTGTGTAATTTTTTTTCCCCTGTCTTCTTTGACAAATTGATCCCACTGAGCGGGTTGTAACTAATTCACTTGACATTTTAGGACGTTTTAAATTCATCTGACGTGATTGATCCGGCTTAACAAGGAGACTCCTGGGAGACATTTTTTGGGTAATCGTCCAATAATGGTGTGTGTAAGAAAGTGTGAAGGGAGTAAGGACCCAGGATCACATCGACCCCTATCTCACCAACATGGATAAGGTGTTTCTTTACACAGTCAGAGGCTCAAAGCCGCATACAGATACAGATAAGATTGCTATGTGAAATGTGTCTAACTCCTTGTGTATTGTGTGAGCCAGGCATCATGTTCTAGGAAGATCCAAGCATTCGTCTTTGTTGTAATTAACACTTACTTTTATATTACAGTATACGTTTGCCAGTTCTACATTGTATTGCCATTTCTGTGTTGATCTCCACATTGGTGCAACAGATTTCCCAACGATCCATCTGTTGCTCAGAACAACAGGGGCCAATAGTAAATGTATGTAATAGATGAATGTGGAAGTGGGTGAATAGCATATATCACATACACCTTCGAGCAATTAGCATTAAGCTTGGCGGTGCTGGGGCTTGCACCCCTAACCTTCCAGTAACCAGTAAGGTCGCCCTTGCACCTGATGGAGCAGTTTGTGATGCAGCAGTGACCAGAGGAAGCAAACAAAGTGTAATCCATCACTCTCCGTTTTTGTTCGCTGATGTGTGATAATGAGAGTGGGACCTGGAAGATGACCAAATAGGGAAAAATAAAAACAAACAAAAAAGAAAAGAAAATTTCCAAATTTCAAACAGGGAATGCTTTGAATATTCATCCAGTGTAGGGTTGTGGAGAGCCTGGAGCCTATCCCCAGGGTACACCCACTATGGGTACCAACCAACTGCAGAGCATACACATGCTCAATGCACAACACCAATCAACCTACAGTATAATGGAGGTCTTTGGACTGTTTGAAGAAAACCCACCAAGCATGGGGAAAACATGTAAAGTCCATGCACACAGAGCAGAGACGAGATTAAAACTCCCAACCCAATGTTGGCCAATAAGCCATCGTACAGGCTTTAAATAATACCGCCCAGAACCCCCCCCCCCCCCCCCCCCAAAAAAAAAAAATGTAAACATGGTGGATTATACATTTTACCAAAATGAGAATCAGGTCATTGGCATTTGTACAACTTTTTTCGTTTTTATCTTTTTGATTTCTAAAGTGTTATCTCTCTGGAATCTCTTGGATGGTGGACATCTTAATTCCCTTTCCAGACACCCAGACCATCAATCACATCAAAGGTGAAAAAAAAAAGAATGTGAGAGACAGAGACAAAGAGAGAGAGAGAGAGAGAGAGATAGAAAGAAAGACATATACGCCAAGGGAAGATGACAATGATAAAGAGAGGCCAAGGTTATTGATCGCCCCTGCTGACAGGGATAAATGAAGAAGGATCTAGGGAGTAGAATGAGATTTTACAACTCCATACTGTCTGTCAGATAACCTGCTAGAGCAACTGTAATCATTCAACAGAGCTCCAGGTCTCGGGTTCGATAAGGGACATTTCAGCACGACAGCTAAAATTGAGGGTGTTCAAGTCAAACAGGGATTTCTGATCTGCACAGAATAACAGAAGGCAGTTATGAGAGTAAAAGCCACCTTTATTTCTCTATATAATCCCCTGCTGCACTACTGCACTTATCCCAGTGTTTCACTAGTGCATGGATACCATCAAGGTAGAACATTTTCTCAGTTTTCTCTAAACCACTGGCCTCCCAGGAACTCCTTTAATGGCACAACCATGTGAAATGTCTTGGGATCAGGTCAGGACTCTATGGGGGATGTGGCAATAACACCCCGCTGAGTTCCTGTAATGCGCAAGTGGTGTTGGTGAAAGATTGTGTGGTTATAGTTCCCACAGACAGATGCGTCTCTTCTGCACATTGATAAAAACTTACCTGTCCGTTATCCAGGAGCAGATGCTTTACTCCCTGAATGTTCAACTGTAGTGACCTCAACTCGGATCATCATCATCATCATCATCCTCAGAGGAATTTGCAACATCCCAATGTTTTACTATAGCGAAGAGTCTCATCACCGCACTGTACTCGAAGTCTTCTGTAAATGCCAATCGCTATTTTGCTTTCATTCCCAATGAAAAAAAAAAAAATGATCCGATGTCCTGGTTTGACTTGAACGCCCCTCATATTCGTGATACAAGGGAAAAGGAATTAGGCAAGGATTCAATTACTTAGGACAGGTCTATGATGTGCCCTTACAACACAGGCTTGAATATCGTCTTATAACAGCGAGTCTTTAATTCCTTACAAGTTTTAATTCATGCATGAACATGTCATACTTTTCATCCATTACCTTAAATGTTATGGAAAATCCTCAAGACAATTTCCTGCTATCACTTTATAGCAGCTGCAAACAGCTTATCTCTCTCTCTCTCTGACACTCTCTGTAAAAGCTAATAAGACTTTTAAAAAATGCAGCTTGTTACCACAAAACTGCAAATCCTTGCAAATTCCTGAAGACTGTCTCATAGTGAAACAACTCTGACGGCATCTGACACAGTCTGTCCATAAAAGTTTTCAGAAATACCTCCTGAAAGGTAGCCTCTCCGTATCAGTTCTTATACTGTTGATGCTGCAAACACAATCCAGTTAACTTCCCAGATCTGATTAGTCAGACAGTGCGCATTGTTTTTGGTTTAACAGCACCATTCGGACAGTGGCTGTGCAGTGATCGATAGGTTTATATGAAAGTGCTCGTTCTGATTTAATCATTAATGTGATGAACAGTTTTTGTTAGGACTAGTTGATTACGCATTTACAGTACGGATGGAGTTGTAGTGTTGGAGGCAGCACTTTGTAACTGTCACAGTTTTCAGCCCAGTATTTTGGCTTTGGAAAAGTCTTCAGGAAGGAATTTAGAATTTCTTTCAAGTCTCATGGCCTTTGAGGAAGAGAGAGAGAGAGAGCGAGAGAGAGCGAGAGAGAGAGAGCGAGAGAGAGAGAGAGAGAGAGAGAGAGAGAGAGAGAGAGAGAGAGAGAGAGAGAGAGAGAGAGAGAGAGAGAGAGAGAGAGAGCGAGAGAGAGAGAGCAAGAGAGAGAGCGAGAAAGAGAGCGAGAGAGAGAGAGAGAGCTTAGAGAGAGAGAGAGAGAGTGAGAGAGAGAGAGAGAGAGCGAGAGAGAGAGAGAGAGCGAGAGAGAGAGAGAGAGAGAGAGAGAGAGAGAGGTGTTAAACTCACTTTACTATAACAAATTATATAATTTTTATACAAATATACATATTATGTGTACATAGACATATATGCACACATACACACACAGACACACTCATACATGCACCCATACACAATATATTAACATATTAACTCCTCTTTTTTTTTTAACAAGGAAAAACCCTGTGACCCTCCACCCCACCAACAACTATACATACACAAACAGTACATATAGACTTGCGCGCACACACACACACACACACACACACACACACACACATTCTACCATTATAAAAAAATAAAAAAAAATTCTCAGTGTTTAGTTTTGGTCCATTGAGTTTAGAGTTTGTGTTTCTTTAGTTTCTGTCCACATTCTCTTCATCCTGAATGACGGTGAGCTTTTGGTTCGTTTTTTGTTCTGCTTTTGCCTTTTTCAATAAAGTTCTCACTAAATGTCTTTTTTTATTTAAGCCTGACATCTGTATTTGGTTTAAACTTCCTACAAGCCCGTTTGCTTGCTCTTGAATGTCTGGCGTGTCTGTGTCTGCTGCGCTGCACGCTTCTCCTTCACTGTTCTGTGCTGCTGTACTCAGGGTTTGGCTGCGGGTTTTTTACGCTTAGTGATGAGTCCTGTCGGGGACGTGTCCTCTCTTTTCCTCTTCGGTTTGCTCTCTTCTGGTGTCGGTGGTGGTGTGCTGGTTTCTGGTTGCTGTGTTTCTGTGCATATGTCTTGGGGGCGGGGTTACCGTCAGAGCTACTGTACAGGTGTTATGCGCTAAAATGCCACCCTGCCACAGATTGCCCCCCCCCCCCCATATATATAATCTCTGTCAAATATTATATTAAAAGACAAATTTATAGGTTAATGATTTAGAAATGACAAATTAGACCAAACGAATTTGATTGTATAGTTGTATAGGGGGGAAAATGTATAAATTATTATTTTTTCATATACAGTACACCATGTATTTTTTCTATTTCTTATTTTATAATCAAAATGATTTTGTGTAATTTTTCATCATATCAAATATTTATTTATTGCAAACATTTTTGTATTACATGACAAATCCCTGTAAAATAAATGTGCCACAAAATAAACATTATATGAGAATATGTATTAATGGTCTCCACATCTGTCACCAGCCTAGGGTTAATGATAATAGTTATATCATATTTGATCATAATAAACCTATGAATTTATGCTCTAATATAATATTTGATAGAGATTATGTAGGGGGGGCAATCCGTGGCAAGGGGGCATTTTAGCGCAGAATACCGGCCGTGTCGCCGCGTGAGCTCCCCGGCTGGCTGTCCTCGCGCCGCTGCCGCTGCATCCTGGCCGTGTCACCGCGTGACCTCCCAGCTCAGCCTCTTGCGTCTCACGTCCCCGCATTCAAAGCACCTCAGCGGCTCAGCGGCTCTGTGTTGGTGTCCCCCTCTTTACATTTAAAATTAACGTTCAGTGTCTGATCTTGATTATATAAAAATCATAAACACTTGCCAGCGGAAAGACAGGATGTGCCGCATGTTGGAGCTCTTACACCCAAGCAGGATAGCTCTCATGGGGCCGACGAACGTCCCGAAACGGGCCAGCTCCTTTAATATAGCCTCGTCCTTTATGAACGGAGGCACGTTAGAAATGACCACCCAGACAGAGGGGTGACTTTAACCACGGCTTCTCTCACACATATCCCGCTCAAAACGTGCTCAATCGGCACGCCGTCTTCCGGGATGCACCTGCCCCCATGACAAAGTCTCCACACCGGCCTCAGAGGCCATGGTGCCCCGCGCGCTCGCTCTCTCTCTCTCTCTCTCTCTCTCTCTCACTTTGAATTTTATATATTTTTTATTTAAACTAAAACATTTACTGATGAAGAAAAATAATTAAATAAACATTCTCCAGGAAAATTGGCAGGACGCCAAGCAGCCTTCCGCACGCTCCCTCATACCCAGTGCATGCGCAGAGAGAGAGAGAGAGAGAGAGAGATGTTAATCAATGTTCATTATTTCCAAAATATCATGGTATTTTCATTATTGTATTGGCCCCCTATTGTGACCTCATATACCAACAGACCGTCCCCTGGCTCAGTGCTCCGCCCAACTCTGCTAACCAGAGCCGCATCTGATTCTAACTAACTAACTTCATCCGATTCTGTTCCATCATGAAGTGCTACGGTAAAACTGGCTAGGATAGCATTTAGTGGCTAACTACTAGTGTCTAAATCATGAGCTCTTATGAGTGGCTAGGTTAGCCATTAGCAGTTAATTGCCAAAAAGTTTCAGCTTTTGCCGTCGAAGGGTTGCCACAGCGGACCATCCAATCCGCACAACAACTTGGGACAGTCGGATGCCCTTCTTGACCCAACTCTCCTGTTTTATCTTGGGACCGGCACTGTATCCATTTACATTTACATTTTCCATTTGAGAATTTGGCAGACGCCCTTATCCAAAGCAACTTACATTTTATCTTTTTTTTTTTTTTTTTCATCTCAGCATTTTAGGGTTGCAGCAACATGGTGGTGTTGGGTTTTGAACCCAGTCTAATCCGTTGTCCAATGGCTTAACCACTGAGCCACCCCTGGCTGCATCCAGTTGCTGGGGTTTGGGCTTTGGCTAGGAATCGAACCCGGGCCAGACAGACGGGCCTTCTGCATAGCGGACGGGAAACCTACCACTGAGCCTGCAGTGCCTAAGGTAATCGCTATAAGCTAATCACTAAAAGCGTCAGAGAGGCGTCAGAAATGAGGTGGGAAAAGCCTTAAAATAGGTGGGAAATATGGACAGTTCCAGTCCCTGCGTTCTGATTGGTTGAGAAAAAGCACTTCCTCACAAGGCTGTTCAGGAGCACTTCGTGTAAAGCTACAGCGCCTGCAACAGCATGTTTGGGGGAAAAAAGATCAATAAAAAGAAAGAAAATCAAGCAGGCTCTGTGCTGAAACACATTGAAACATAACATATTTTGGACACCTTGAAAAACTTGCAAATTTATTTTTAAAAAAAGCAAATATGTTTAAAAATGAGTATAATTTGTGACCTTTAAACCATTAAAATGCACAATGTGTCGATCATTAATGAACTCGACGTTGCACTCTAAATCACTGGTGAATAGCTGTAGTGTAAATGGAATGACTCACTCCAGACTGTGCAGTTATACAAAAATAATCCACTTCAGGGCCATAAGAGCCCTCTGCTTCACGCTGTGTCATATCACACCACCCCACATAACCACGTAGACTCACGCACTCTGTCATGTGTTATTACTTACCTAATCAACACCTAGAAATGGATTTTTTTTTTTTTAATGACATTCCTTTTAATAAGTTGCCACATTTTCATGTATATTTGACAATGATTAAATAATGATAAAAAAGTAATTTAGTTTTTTTTGGGGGGGAGGTGAATTTTTCCCAGATTTTCTCCCTAATTTAGTCGTATCCAATTCCCACTTGTCACTAGATGCCTCCCACATTAAGGCCGCTAGGGCTGAAGACGATCACGCGTTTCACCACCAAACCATGTGACGCCAGAGGATTGTATCTTTTTCGAAATGCTCCGTTGGGGGCGGCGTATCAGTCGGCGGGCAGCGCTATCCACTCCTCTCATCCCTCCCAGCTGAGAGAGCTCGGCCAATCAGCTCTCTCTCTCGGCGCCCGGCTGTGAGAGGCTACAGCATCACCCGGGAATCGAACTTGCGACCTTAGGATGGTAGGGGGCGAGCACTTTAACACTGCACTACTCTAAGGTTAAAGTCTATGTTTCTAATACAAATTTATTAAAACAAATTGTACATGTACTTTATTTCATAGGAAAATGAAAGCAAATCATGAGATTTTAATCTATGCATCGGCCACTTCTTCTTGCATCGTTCACTGAGCCTGTTGTCTCCGGACGTGGTGTTGCATTCCTCCTTTCACTGTATCTCTGCAGAAGAACAATGGAATTCCACACTTCATAAAAAAGGTTTGATCTTAGCTCGCTCCTGAACGTGGTGGTTGGATGGTGGATCTTTTGTTTACGTTGCATGTGCTGCCTCTCAACATCTGATAGCCACCTGTGCTATCAAAATATGAAATTTGATTTACTTTCATCTATTTAGAGACTGTTTTCATCTTGACTGCAGTGATACAAGTTCTATAGGTATGAAGCGCTTCCCTGTGCATTTTCACCCAAACTGTATTTATGTATGGGGCATGACTCCACAAGGCCTCTGGGGGGCGCTGTGGTGTCTAACACAGGAACCTGGCAGCGTATTCTTTAGGTAGTGTGAGTTGCAGGGTGGGGCGTTTGTTGTGGGACTTTGTTTTGTCTGACGCATGCCACTGTTGCTCGATCCGATTGGCCGTTTGGAGGCCGGGGACGAGGTCCTGTGTGCAGTGGGTTCTGGTGCCTTTCTGTCCTGGCCAGTATTGACGTCTTTTCAGCACTTTGTGGTACATGGGATTTTCTGTGGAATCAAACCAGACAAGCTCGACTTTTTTGGACTTAGACTTTTATCTTTGGGGTCATCTGAAGGCAATTGTCTATGGTGTGAAGATACGAGATGTGCAGCACCTGAAACTACGGATACTGGAAGCCTGTGCTGGCATTTCTCCTGCGGTGTTGCTATCAGTGTGTGAAGAGTGGGAGAAGAGGGTTGCATTGACAATCCATCACAATGGGCAGCACATTGAACACATTTTATAAGTGGTCAGAAACTTGTAAATAACTCATGAAAGAATAAAGTTATGTTAAAACCAAGCACACCATTGTTTCTCTTGTGAAATTCCCAATAAGTTCGATGTGTCACATGACCCTCTTCCTATTGAAAAAACAAAAGTTGGATCCAAGATGGCCGACTTCCAAATGGCCACCATGGTCACCAGCCATCTTGAAAAGTTTGCCCCCTCACATATACTAATGTGCCACAAACAGGACGTTAATATCACCAACCATTCCCATTTTATTAAGGTGTATCCATATAAATGGCCCAGCCTGTACATAGAAAAAAAAAATCAGTTTTATCTACAGTACACCAGGTTAGACGGGAAACTTGGTATATTACTGAAGGCCATGGAAAATATTATGGAAAATATAAATGACTTGTGTACACTTGTTTGTGTGTACTGTACTATACCTTCTCCTTATGATTATCTTTTGGGGGCAAATCTCTGCCATGTTCCCTGCTGTTACTGATATTACACATTCACCCTACTATTACATTTCAGTTGTATTTTCTGGTATTTGAAGTTATCAGCCTGGCATTTCCGTAGATTAATATTTGTTCCATGCCTCGTGTGTATAATCTCTTTGCATCTCCTACAACTTTCTAGAAGTCAATGATGAATTAGTTCGCCTAACATCTTAACACTTGGATCGTATTCTGCCTCATTTGTGAATCACTTTGGTTTAAAATATCTGGAGATATAAATGTACTGTAAATGTATAAAAAAAAATGTGAATGTAAAGTGGTGTTTTGTTGTTTGTTTGTTTGTTTGTTTGTTTGTTTGTTTTTGTATATTGGAAAAACTATATATGATGGATTCTTTTAAGCACGCAGTAAACATGTCCGAGATGATGTATTTTATGGCTGATGAATCTTTTTTTTCTTCTTCTTCTTCTTCTTCCTATGGCGTGCATGTTTTACTTTGATATATGAGATCTGTGGATCTCATGTTAACAGTGAAGTTTGCAATAAACAGCTTTAGGGCGGCGTGCCAGATCTGTTCATTATTCCAAGACATGCTCGTTAATAACTGCAGAAAATAACTGGCTTTACAACTGCCATTCTTTAAGGTGATTGAGTTTCTGCCACACTTTTGTCTTTTATTTGACAAGCGAGCAAACTCATTTTCGTGTCGATGCCGAGCATAAGATGGCAAATTGCTCGGTTTCACTGCTTGGGTTTGTTTATTCATCTTAATTGTGTGACAATTTGAATGAGATCATTAAGGATGACACTACAGGTAGGTGATGTAAATACAGAATCGATATTAATGTATTTAATAATAACTAATATATCATTAGTTCTTGTTTACAAAAAAAAACAAAAAAAAAACAAATAGAACCTATCTTTGGAATATTGATGGTTTTGTCATGCTGTTAGATTGGAGCGTTGAAATGGAATATTTGTCATGGATGATATGCTGTACACAGACATTCCTGATGTAAATACACCTTCATAGTTTTATTATAAAATTTTTGCACCAAAATTAGTCACCTTTATAATGACTATTACTAGTTTCATTCTTTTAGACTGGAATATACAGTATGCATCTTTAAACATGCTTGGAAGCGACGGTTCCAAAGTTACTTTAAAATGTCTTGATTTTTAAACAAGATGGATTTTTGGTCATTCTGAGATTCGACTGTCCCAAGGACAAACAGCTAGGAATCTGAAACTGAATCGTTGCTTTGTTGTAAGAAAAGGGTCAAACAATAATGGAGTCATGACCTGGTCGACCTGAGCCTTCTGAAATACACGGAGCGGAGAGTATAACCTTATACACTACTTTTTTATTAAAGGTCAGGTCATCAGTAAACACCGGTGACCCGGTTCTCTTGGCATCCGTACACACTCATGCCATAACACTGCCTCCACCATGTTCGACAGCTGATATGGTATGATTTGCATCATGAGCTGTTCCTTTCCTTCTCCGTACTTTTTTTTCTTCCCATCATTCTGGTACACATAAATTGTGGTTTAATCAGTGCCTTTTAAATAATTAAGTCAAGTCGGCTTTTATTGTCATTCCGACCATATACAGTTCAGTTCACAGTGAAACGAAACAACGTTCTTCCAGGACCGAGGTGCTACATACTGTAGATGCAACAACATAAATGAACAACACAACATAAAATATAGTTGCAAGCAACGTTGACGGGCCCAAGCACCCTGTGCCATTCCCACCCCGGGTGCACCGCACAACCTGCACACATCACACACTATACGGGGCTAATGTCAGTTTGGGCCCTAAATATTTGTTGAGTGCATTAGTGTGTGTGTGTGTGTGTGTGTGTGTGTGTGTGTGTGTGTGTGTGTGTGTGTGTGTGTGTGTGTGTGTCGTCGTCATGATCAAACTGTGAGCACGTGTGTGTTTGTTCCAAACTGTTGTAATGTTTATGATATCTCTCTGATAGGTATATTTTTTTTATTGTTAATTAGTTTTTTTTTTTTTTTTCATATAAAAAAGGTTTTAAAAAATTTACAAATTTAATTCACTTTGGCCCTATCCAAATATAAATTAAATTAAATTAAATTAAATTAAATTAAATTAAATTAAATTAAATTAAATTAAATTAAATTGTTTTGTTTTTTTAATTGTTAAATAATTTGTTTTAAAATTTATGGGCCTGACTGTAGTCAAATGAGCTCCCATCCAATCAGAACTAACTGTTGTAAAATAATGCATTAATCTTAATCTTGTTCAAAAACATAAGTTTTAGCTCGTACATTTTATGGGTGTCTGTTTTGTTTGTTTGACTGACTTAAGTAACGTACATTTAGGTGAAAACTCTACTTAAGAATGGTAATGAAGTAAATGTACTTGATTACCTTCAACATCTGTTAAGATGTAACTGCACTTCAAATAAATAAACACCTTTAAACAGAGTGTCTGAACAATTTTCAAAATTTTTCAAAAGAAAAATAGAAGAGAAGAGAATAAGCCGACTAATGAAATCCATAGCAGTTCAAATAAGGACACAAAATAATAATAATAATAATAATTATTATTATTATTATAATTTTTTTTTTTTCTCCTATCACTGGGCTTAAGGGCGAGGTTTCGATGGACTGGGCACTCGGGCCATGATGTGTCTATTGAGAGGGGAAGAAGAGAGAGAGAAAAAAAACCTCTCCACTATAAAGTCATACTAGATTTCCACTACCTGTTAAAAAGAATATGTTTGCTAACTGAACTGATGCCAGGAGCTTTCTGTAATGAAATTTCAACTGATGGCAGGTTCTGTCATGTAGGTCTGAATCACAGGCACTCAGCTCTCCGGGCCAGTTCCAGGAATGAAGAATGGTAGACATGATGTGCATTAATAATGGATGCGTAAGAAGAAAATCATAATAGAACAAAAAAAAATGACATGTCTTCTGCGGTGAGAGAAAGAGAGAACATAGTGATGAATGAGTTTCAGTAGTGTTGGAATCTAGCTGTCGGCAAAACACATAGTACTGTAGCATGCAGGGCGATGTTATTAATGTGTTCCATCACACTGTCATGTGACACTGGGGCGGACGAGGTATCTTTGTTTAGAGATGATGTGCCTGGCTGACGACGAGCCCGGCTTTAATTAGCTTAATCCCTTTTGAGGGAACGGACACTCGGCGTGCATTAAAAAGCTGAGCTAAGCAGCTAGCGGCTTGGATTAATGGACGGATATTATCAGCCAATCGATGGAGCATATCATCACAGATAATGCGTGCAGATGTTGGCCAGAGTCACTTTCTAAATCATCCGAACGGACGACTGATAACAGCGCTTGTCAGAAACCATCAGAGGGCATTCAGGTTTAATTAAAGCTTGCCGGCCCATCTGATTCCACGTTCTTTTATCCGGGGAATATTTTTCTGAGAGATATCTAATGATCAATTATTGGCCTCTGTGGGTTTTTAATAGGTGGCACAATATGAATATGATTACTGCTTGAATTCGAAATCAGGAACACGCACGGGCAGATGGACAGAAGTAGAAGTTAAAGCTGGACAGAAGTAGAAGATTGAGTGCAGAGGTCTTCATTCTCCCTGCAGCGTTTGACCTCGATCATTAGCCCCGGTCGGTTTCAACTCAGGATCTGAACACTATCTCTCGCTCTCTCTCGCTCTCTCTCACTGCTGGAGAATGTCACAAATGTCACACTCTACTGCTTCTTATCCTGAAGGCACAGGTTTCCAAACTTGTTTGTTCTGACTCACAGGGATCTGTAGTAGCGGGGGTAAAAAAAAAATGGCATATAGGGCCTTTGCTAATGCTAATGAGTTGCAGTGATGAGAAAATCCTCCAAGACAGTGTTGGGGGACGTTACTTTATAAAGTAACTGATTACATTACAAAATTACCGTCTTCAAAAAGTAATCCGTTACGTTCCAGCGTTACTTTCTGATAAAAGTAACTAGTTCGAGTACTTTTCCATTGCAGAAAATTGAAAACGCCTTTGTGCTTTCGCGTGCATGTTGTTTTAGTCGAGACCTTTATAATTATTCTACCATCATCACTCAGCGAAGTTTGGCCCATAGTCTGTTAACTACTAATAGCCCTATCTCATCTACGCGGTTTCGCGCGGTGGCCGTAAGTACGGTTCATCATGATTCACCGCTGTGATTAGGTTTCCATCTTTCCGTGCGTCAGTCCTTGAATAGTCAAACCACATATGTGTGTATTAACATTAGTGATATGTGTGTTAGTGTGTTAAAACAGGACAAAATTTTCACTTGCTGACAAATTTATCGCACCATTTCCAGGTGCCATTGTACAGTTACTGTGAGAACGGCCAAACGTAATGTAACGACTATAAAACTGGATCAGAGCAATTCCAAAACTGAAGCTCTTGTTGGATGTTCCTGGTCTACAATTGTCAAGACCTACCAAAAGTGCTTCACGTCCATGGCTCACTGATGCACATGGGGCTGAAGGCTGGTCCATGTAGTACAATCCAAAAGAAGAGCTACTGTAGCTCAAATTGCTGGAAAAAAAAAAAAGGTTCATGCTGGTCCCCATAAAAGGTCATCAGTTTTGGTGGCAAAAGTGTGGATCTACTTAATATTAGGCAGGTAGTCTATATATACATTTACTGTATTTCTTAGCTACAAATGTACTGTCTTTCAAGGGGATTATAACAAAATAATAATAATTAATATATCCTGTTCTTCTAGAGGTAATGTGTAATAAGCCAGTATATTTTTAATTTCTTAGGAAACACTAAATGATACGTAATAATCAGTCCTCAAAGTAAAAACAATGACTCCTCAAAGTTGATGTGTTGAAAGCAGGAAAAATGGGCAAGCTTGTCAAGGATCTGAACAACTCTAACAAGGACTGTGTCAGGGATAACCCCTAGAGGGCGCCAAAGCGCCCTAAGACATTTTTGTGTAGTTCTTTTAAGTTTCAGTTCTATACTTCATTTCCCAGTTCGCAACTGGGAAATGAAGTATAGAACTGAAACTTAAAAGGACTACACAAAAATGTCTTAGGGCGCTTTGGCGCCCTCTAGGGGTTATCCCTGACAGACTGGGGCAAAGCATTCCTGAATCATCAGGTCTTGTTCAGGGGTGGTATGTATATACTGTACCCAAAGTGGTCCAAAGAAGGACAAGCAACAGGGTCATAGTGAAGTGGTCAAAGTTTACAAAGTTGAATTGAAAATGTGAATGCTGGCTCTGTTAGAAAGGTCTCAGAACACACGATGCATCGCAGCCTACTGTGTATGCTGCTGCGTAGCTAGATAAAGGTCAGATTGTGCATGCTGTGACCCGTGTCCATCACTGAAAGTATCTACAATGGGAACTGGACCATGGAGCACTGGAAGAAGATGGCATGGTTTGATGAATCTTCATGTGGTGGACTATGTTGTCATAGCTCTATGTGTGTGTGTGTGTGTGTGTGTGTGTGTGTGTGTGTGTGTGTGTGTGTGTGTCACTTACCTGGGGAAGAGATGGCACCAGGATGCTCTATATGAAAAGGGTACGCTGGTGGAAGCAGTGTGATGCTCTGGGGAACGTTCTGCTGGGAAACCTGTCATTGTAGATGTGATGTGATGACCACCAACCAAAGCACTGCTGCCGGCCATGTACACACCTTAATGGAAATGGTATTCCCTGATGGCAGTGGTCTCTTTCAGCAGAATAAATGCTGCAAAAACTGTTCAAGAATGCAATAGCGAGTTTCAGGTGTCGAATCAAATGTTGACTCAAATGCTTCAGATTGCTATTCAATCGTGTGTCCTTGGGATGTGAAGTCTGATGCATGGAGGTCCTAACTTGCACCTTGCAGGATTTAAAGGATCTGGTGTGGCCAGATACGTACCACAGCACACCTTCACAACGGAAGTGGAGACCATGGCTTGTTGAGTCAGGGCTGTTTCGATGGCACAAAGTGGGACATCCGGTATGCCGTATAACGCAGGTTGTTTTAATTTTATGGCTGATCAGTGTATGTAGCGCAAAGTACAAGAGATCTAAAACATGCACTACTGTACCTCTAGATTGGTTTGAGGAACACTTTGCCTGTGAATGAAATTTGCTTTACATACATGTTTGAAAAAAAATGGCACCTTGGGATGGGAAGAGTATTTAAGGGGGGAAGGTGCTGGCAGTTTTCTTTTAAAGCATGTAGTCAATTTTTCGATCTAATTTTCATTAGAAGCGAATAAATTTACAGAAAACTGTCTCGTCTTAAAATAGCCATGTCTCATTTCCATACATAGGAAAAAAAATATTTTAGCAGATTTAGATTTAGAACAAAGTAGAACTAACATTATTAATTAGGGTTGCCATGTTTCAGGAAAACACACAAAAAATATAAAAAGACCTAAAAGTAAGGGGGGAAAAAATCATGCATATTCTTTTTCTTATCCTCTGTGTGGGACACAATGTCGCATGTTGCGTGCGTATTTCAGATGTGCGAATATTAGCCATGCCCGAAACCGATTTCCCTTACCCATTTTTTTTTTTTTAATAAGTTAAAACATATTTCGAAAAGAATTTTACATTTGGCTGATTCTTTTATCTAAAATGACTTATTTCGTTTGACATTTGATGGATCCAAGTTATTATTCCACTTGGCACTGGGTTTGATTCCTTCCTGACCTTCATGCACAGGGTGAAAATGAGGGTTCCACTTAAGTTCCACTCGCACCATGAAATACGTTTTAAATGTCACTGACCTTCAGCTACTTTTAATTAAATCGGCTGCAAAAACTCTCCCTAGTGAAAATGTAAATCACTTGAGATTGTCTGGCTTTAAAAAAATTCTGTTCAACATGAAAATGTGTGTGATCGAAAAAAAAAAAAAAAAATATATATATATATATATATATATATATATATATATATATATATATATATAAAACTCAAACCTCGGACAAGGTTGGAGCGGAACGGATGGATGAGGTGAATTTGATCCAATAATGCAGCGAGTCGCAGTGACAGTGGAGGATTGTAATGTCTTTGATGGGTCTAAATGTGGAAATTCCGTGCTGTCACTGCTCATCCAGCTCACATTAGTGGAGGAGACGGTTTTAAACTTTTATGTAGCGTTAACTATGTGTATTTTTACTTTCTGAAAGCTTTGTGATTGCATTATCTTTTCGACCATTTTCCTAAGATATCTACTTTTACTTACCCAAAAGCAATTTACAACGGAAGTGTGATATGTATAGTATAATTAGTGGTACTGTATAGTGGTGCCTGGTGAAGTGGGTATACTGCAAATGTATCCCCATTTTTTTTTTTTTTTTTGTAATTGGCTCGTCCAGCAAATAAGGCAAATTGCATTGAGTTATAAACAGTGAGGGTATAAAGATGCTTTCAGTTAGAGAATTTGAAAGAATTAGACTACTCTTGCATATTTAGTTCACACTACAAAGGGCCAGTATCTGTGGTCACCTGAGCTGCTGCTAGCTATCAGCACTGATGTAGCATTGTGAGGTTGTTTGATCTGGAAGCTACAGTTTGCTTTAGGCGTCACAGTGGCCTCGCACCTCCAGGGTCGGGGATCGATTCCCGCCTCGGGTCTGAATGCTGGACTGGTTTCCTCTGGGTACTGGTTTCCAAAGCCATGCAGATTAGGCGAACTGACATTTCCACTGAAATTGCCAGTAGTGTGTCCGAGAATGTGTGCTTGTGTGCCCTGTGATAGATTGGCACTCCAACCAGGGTGTACCCCACCTAGTGTCCAGAGTCCCCTGGAATACTGTAGTCTCCAGGCCTCCCATTACCTCGAACAGGATAAGTGGTATAGAGTATGAAAAAGAGAAAGAAGTTACTTACGCTTCCCTGTTAATTTGATTAATTTAATTTCTCATTAGCTTATCATTATTTAGACCACGTTATCCTGTATACAAGGTGGCAGGGGTCCTGGAGCCTATCCTAGGAGACATAGGGCAGGAGGCAGAGTTCACCCTGGACAGGGTGTCAATCCGTTGCACATATACACATTCACACACTAAGGGCAATTAGCCTAATCTGTATGTCTTTGGACTGTGGGAAGAGACCCACCAAGCACAGCAAGAATATGCAAACCCCATGCACATAGAGGTGGGAATCGAACCAGTTCAAGCCAGTAATCAAATTCGGACCCTGGAGGTGCAAGGTGACAGTGCTAACCACTAAGCCATCGTGCCGCCTTATTTTAATTTCCCAAAAGATATTGTGGAAAGTCACGGCACACAATGCTGTCACACTGGGCACATTATCATTGCGTGTACTGTATGTACAGTAAGAAACCAACTCCATACCTTTAAACTATATTAAAAGGGATCTTTGAAAATTCCTAATGTGTAAGATTTACATGCTCTGACATGATAGCCTGATGAAAGTAGTTGTTATTGTCTACTTCTCCATGTTGTCTGCTGCCAAACAAGGGGTAAGGGCGCGGAGACTGTACACTTCTATAGTGACCAATCAAAGGAGTAAAGGCATCAGCCACTGTAGCAGCTTCTTAACTGTCAAAATTCAACTTGAAGACAAACATTTGCATGAAACAAATGTATATAAAATGTGCTTTTTTTTTTACGCATGCAACTTTTGACAGTAATATAAGTTAAACATAAAGAAATCTAAGGGGAAGGAGACGTGCGTGCACGCGGTGCTGGCTGAAAAATAAGTAGTTATACACTGTACTGTATAGTTGCATATATCCTGCGCTACACCGCTGTGTATAATCACAAATGACTTACAGATTAGAGTAAATTATTGCCATTAGCATCATTGTTTTCTTTTCTCTACACTTTTTTTCGTTCTTTAATAAGCAAATACATTTTCATAGGAGTCTACTATTGAGAATCACACGTCCTGCATAATTGCACCAAAATGAGACTCTGCAAGACTGCAATTTTTTTTTTCTTTTTTTTTTTTTTAAACAAAATGATATTTTTCACATTAAGTGAATCCAAGTGTGATGAATTGAAGAATACCCGAGCGAATTATACCTGGTAATTTATTTAACTGCTCAGGCATAATATCTCCCTTATTTTTTTGATCTGCGAGCTGTTCGAATGTGATTTGAAAGCCTTGATTAAACTGAAGGCAGCTGGCGTTGTCATAGTGAATTATGGAAGCACATGCTAACTTAATACTTAAACAAATGGATTTTTACAAAAGATAAATAAATAATTTGTAAAGTACATTACAGTCTGTTGCCGATTCTTTATGGAACAGCTGGAGCTCTGCAACAACCAAACAACTCGCGGACGCAAATGAGTCAGAATATCAGGCTCAATATCAACAGGATTTTGCACAATTAATCACATTAATAATGACAGACCGACAGACAGTTTCTATAAATATCAACATTTCAATTGTGTACTTTTTATTATATGCTTGATGAGCAATTAATAATTGAACGGTTAAGTACTGCAGGGCTGTAGCTATCGAATATTTTCGTAATCGAGTATAAAATCGGATAAAATGTAGTTTTGCTTAATTAAACAGCAGTGTAAAATATACTGCTCAAAAAAAATAAAGAGCACTTACAGTAGTCCTGGTTTGATTTGAACTTGCATACACATATGAGAGGTCAAGGTTCAAGTCAAACTGGGACTAAGTGTTGCCTTTAGTTTTTTTTAGCAGTATATATAAGAGAAACAAAAATTCATTGGTTTTCTTTTTATAAAACCTTTATTTTTTAAATGCATACAGCATTTTATAAAAAATAATAATAATAAAAAAAAAACATTGTCATTATTCACAATACAAGGAATAGCTTAAAGTTGACGGAGATTAATTAAGTGCATTACAGTGCCATGCATTCTTATTTTAATGCCTTTTTATCAAAAGTATTTAAAAACAAAAAAAAAAGGCACACATTTAAAGAATTAATTATACAAAAACACTCAATTGTGTAACTTAACTTTCAGAACTAAAAGTTTCAAAATCTACAGCTCAGGCATAACGTAAGTCTTTTCTTGACTTCTTACTGGAATGCTTTGTGATGACATTTAGGATGCAAAAATCCATGGGCAGGAACAAGAGTCCATATGTTGTTTTTTAAGTCAATATATTCATCAGAATAGAAATGTCTCTCTCTTGGACGCGCGTGTGCTCACTAGTCTTTAAAGGGGCGCGTGATTGCAATGAAGAAAGGTAAGCATGTTAACATGCTCCAAGTCTATCAGCAACCTGCGCTTTGAAGCAATGTTTCCTGCTGCTGAAAAAAAAAATGTTTTCATTGATATTATATTCGTATCGCTCCCTTCCGTTTTGCAGGCCGCAACAGACGCTCCCTCGAATCAATACAGCGCTAACTGTTTGCGTCTCCTTCCGCGTTGTGCGTGACGTACAGTAAGCGCTTCTTCTTCTTCTTCTTCTTCTTCGTTGGTGTTTACTGGCGGCTTGCATCCGGAAGTGCGCTGAGTCACGCCAAACAAATAATCGCGCGAAAACATAACGCGAGCGTTTGGAATTAATTCAAAGAAGCTTCGAGGCAGAAGATTTTGCCTCGATCATTTATTGTAATCGAATTACTCGAGTTACTACTTTATAATACTCTAGGTTGTTGTTTTTTATCATAGAAAATTGGTAAATTCTCTACATAATGTAATATCAAGCGTACTATCAGACCGAGACATCAAAATAGATTTGTTGCTTTATTAATGACAACAGATTTATTTTAGTCTCTCTCTCTCTCTCTCTCTCTCTCTCTCTCTCTCTCTCTGTGTGTCTTTCTAATTCCAGTACACCAAATCCATTTTTGGTGCTCTCATCCAAGCAGTGAAGCAGAACACTGCCTTTAGATGTGCTGCCTTATTTTTTTATTTTTTCCCCCCCTGATCCCTCACTCTACCTCTGCCTCTGCTACTTAATGCATTTCCTTTCCTTCCTGGCCATTTCTGATCAGATTCATGGCTCAAACTGACTTGTGAGCAAAGCACTACTCTGCACTGCCTTGCTCAATGTAGCAGTTTGTTTGTACAGTACTTGCCATGTTTACTCTTCAACCATTTTTTTTTAATAGACAACTAGTCATCCTTACAACCTATTTTTGGGCTATTACTGTACATTAGCAACAGATCGTACATGAGTCAGGATGCATACTCAAGCTAATGAATGAACATTTCCAGCATCCATGTTTATTGCTTTTTTAGAAAGGCAACAAAACCTGAGAATAAGAGTGAAGTTCTGCAGTAACAAAGTAAACAACAACAACAAAAAATGACTGATGAATTATTTAAAGGGTCCACCACATCTCGATTCGCTTACCAGCTGACTTTGGCATGATTCTAAACACAGATGAACACAACACACATGATGGTCCCTGATGATCTCTCAGCTGTGACGACGGGCTAAAAGCCACTGCCTTTTTACATTGAACGGCTCTGCGCTCAAATAAGAAAAGGCAAAAACAGAGGGCATGTGGCGCGTTGGACAGCGGGCACCCAAATTCACCAGGCCTGAACATGGATAATCGCTCGCTGTCGTCCACGGCCTATAAAAGGGCTGTGGAAGACCCGTCCGGTCAGTAGGTTCTTTTGATAAACATTCTCATGTCAGTCACAGACTCTGAGATCTCTGGAAAGACTTCGCCATGGAGCTACATAGTGTAGTGTCTGTCTGTGTGTGTGTGTGTGTGTGTGTGCCGGCTGTCACTGCTTATTTGCACTTTGTTAATAAAAGATAATTCATTTTGTTGGAACCTTCACTCCGCTTTGTCGAACCGCTACACAGCTAAAACAGATTTTATATGTTTGCCCAAATGCCTGGTATCATTTGCATTTGGTACATAAACCATTTTTATATGTCCTGGTAAAAATCAGGTAATCTATCCGGAGAAGAAGCAGGAGGTGTTAGCTAATGGGAGAGAGAGAGAGAGTTAACACATAATATCAGAACAAAGAGGAAGAGATTTATAAGATAGGCAAGAGAAAGTGCAGACAATGTTATAAAACCTTACACTACTGAAACAAGTGTCTATTCTTAATGCACTTATGGATCACGTGAAATAATGAATTCTGTAAGTGAGACATGGACAGCATGGAAGCTCGGGTCCATCAACAAAGCCCTCATTTTAATTCCTTACATGGATGAAGGTTGTTATTCCTGTGAGCTACAATTGCATGCTCTGCTTCGAGCTAGCTAAATAAGATTGGATATTGATGCGCAACGTGTTGCGGCTCTGACAGTGCTGTCACGATGCAAGGATTATTAGTAGCCCTCAAAGCTCAGAGCAGCTAGTAAACATACGGTATATAGGGCTCAGGATTGTGCGGTATAGAGTGGCATATGCTTTTTTTCAGCACAAAATAAGCTAAACTGAACTTTTCGTTTATTTCAATTGACTATACAAACATAACTGAGCAAAAAAAATGTTTAACACAAATAAATAAATAAAAAATCACGTTTTTGTGGTCATTTTCGGTTGTTCCTATAACCTAAAAATAATAATAATATGCTCGATTTGAGAGTTCTACATTTTTGAGACATCATTCCCATATTTCAGTTTTAGTAAAATTTACACATTATAAAAGTATTGATAATAACAAGGTTTCCATATAAGAAAAAATATATATATACAGTATATGGTTTTTTTTATTTTTTTATCATCATCGTTGCCAGCACAGATCTGTGCTGCTTGTGTTTTAAGGGTTATTCGTATACTTTTTTAGTTGTTTTAACCTTTATTTTCAATGAGTTTTTCTTATAAACAGGCAGAAGTGTGATGAAAAAGAAATAGTGTCACACCAGTGATATGGAAGTGCTAACTCTTCCTTCTCTGTGCAAATAAGGCTCCATGCATTTGAATTCATCTTCAGATTGCAAATGAATGTGCCATATCCATCAAATAGCTACAGGCAATAGAACATTATATGTACGACTGTATTGTTAACAGCATCTGGTAATTGAATTTTTAACATTGTAATGCAGGAGTCGCCTGTAGAGTAGAAGGTAGATATGACAATGTAATTTACTGCATGAGTGATATACTGTACTCCAGGCCCTTTTATTCTTTTTTTAAATATATTTTTTAAGCATTATTTCATTTTGTATCTTTGTGTCTCACATGTGTAATGTTCTTGTCCAGCGGATTTGCAGTACATGAGAACAACTTGCAGGAAAACATGGACGGATATACAGTACAAATAGGGCTTATTTTGTATGAAAATGCATCATGATTGAGGCCCACATTGGCCATATTCATTAATAATCAAAACAGTAATCGAGTCAGTCACGTCATTAGATGTCAACAACAAGCCGAGCAGTGGAGCTGTCCAAGGTTTCTACAGTTTGGTACTGTACAGTATGTTGTACAGTAAGTGACACAAACCTACAGACTGAAAGTGATTTCTGGCAGTCGAAAGGAAGCCTATCGATCCAGACTTTGTTTTTTTAGATCTAAAACCATGTGATGTTCTGTAATTACAGAATATAATAATAAAGAAGCTTGCTGAGGGCCAAATTGTTTAGCCTGCACTGTAATTATTTTAAAAGCTCAACAACAAAAAAAAGCCAAATGCTTTAAAGGAAATGAAAATCAATTTCACAAAGAAACTCCTGACCAAAAAAGACAAATATGGAGCTTTTTCTAAATTAAAATTTTTATTAAGTGGGCATACAGTATAATGCAGAGGCGAACGTGAGTGTATAATGTACAGTAGCACATATAAATGCTTTTATTGGGTTAAACAAATGGTATTACATAATTGTACATTGTACACTGATTTAATTCGACCACAATGATAGAACCACCATTCCCAGAACCACTCACTCACTCACTCACTCACTCATCGTCTATAACGCTTTATCCTGTATTCAGGGTCGCAGGGGCGTAGAACCTGTCCCAGGCTTAGGGCATGAGGTAGGGTATACCCTGGACAGGGTGCCAATCCATCACAGGGCACACACATATTCTCACTACAGGCAATTTGGAAACGCCAATTAGTCTAATCTGCAGGTCTTTGAGAGGAAACCAGATTATTTAGAGGAAACCCACAAAGCACGGGGAGAACATGCAAAGTCCATGCACACAGAGACGGGAATAGAACCCGGACCCTGGAGGTGCAAGGCGACAGTGCTAACCACTACACCGCCTTGCCGCCCTCCAAGAAACCACTCTTTCACAATTTCAGCCCTGGAATATGGCCGTGCCATCAGGGAAGAAGAAAAAGCTGTGATAATCTCAGGTCGTCAGCTGACTTCATTTTATTGCCACATAACTTTACTAAGTCTAGACCTGAGCGTCTGAAGCAACCCCAGATCATAACACTGCCTCCAGAGGCTTGTACAGTGGACGCTATGCATGATGGGTGCATCGCTTCATTCGCTTCCCTTCTTATCCTGACGCGCAAAATAGGCTCAATTTAGGCTCATCAGACCACATGTCCTTTTTTCCATTGTTTCAACATCCAATCTTTATGCTCTCTAGCAAACTTAAGCCTTTTTCTGATGCATCTCACTAACATGTGGATGATATTCACAGACATTTCTTCCACAAAGTTGACGGTTCAACACTATCCTTCCAGGTTTTTTTTAATAATGTGACTTAATTGCAGCAACATTGATGTTAGTTGTTGTCTTTGCTTCATGCAGGTCAATAATTTGAACTTTGTGAAACTGGATATTTTTGTTGAGCCAGGCGATGTATTTGTGGAGGAATGAAAAAAAGTATCTACTATTCTGTAATCTACAGTATAATAGCTTACGTTTGTTCTGCTGTAGTGAAGTCATTTGTACAGAACACACATTATGCTTGTCTGGCGACGCCCATTTCTTCCACTAAGGCAACCCAACCCCAATATTATTATCTACAGTACACATCGAATAATATAGACCACAATGGTTGTTACTGTACATAATGACTAACTAACCAATCGAAGTGCACTTAAATTCTAATGAGGTAAATTCTTGAATCTGATTGGTCAGAAGGTTGATTTATTTTCTTATATGATTCATTGTCGTATAAGGTCAGCTATGACAGTACTGCAGATACAAATCATTTATCCCATATTAATGCAGTTGTCCTAATATGTTTTTGTTTCTATAGTAACAGCTCATTCACATTATCCAAAACTTATTGATGTGGTAAAGTTTTCTGTGTTCTTTCCAGAAGTTTACTTTTTATATTTCCAATAGAAGAAAAAAAAAAAAAAAGTGATCATTTACCCTGCAGCAGGTTCTCTCAGGATGCCTCCTGACCCTCAGGTCATGATTATCATAGTGCTGAGAGAAACAGCTTGCAGGACCTTCACCACCAGGAGCATGAGAAACAGAGAGACGAGAGGGAGAGTGACCCTGAATCAGCCATGCGGTGGAGCAAAAAGGATGCTACTGCTGTGAGGAGATAAAAGAGCTTCACTCATGTTTGTATTCACCTGGGGAAGCCAAATGGTATGGAAAGTGGTTTTCTTATGAGGTTATATTTTCTGGGGTGAGTAAGCATGTGCATCTTCTCTTCAATATTAAACAAGAGTGCATGAGGGCAAGCCAAGATGCCCGGTAAAAGTATTTCCCTGAATAGGTTAGGGGAAAGTACAGTGCAAAGATGTCACTAAATCCAAAGTATACATGCCAAAAAAAAAAAAAAATCTAATCCTAAACCCTTTATCTACTCTTTACGACATCCCATCATGTGTTGGTTGAAATGCACATTTCAGACATGAAAAAGGATGGAATTTTTTTTATAATAATAATAATAATAATATATTAATAATAATAATAATATATGTAATAATATATAAAAATATGATTATGATGATGATGATGATTATTATTATATATTATTATTATTATTATTATTATTATTATTATTATTATTATTATTAATAATAATAATAATAATAATAATAATAATAATAATAATAATGTATGATTTTTATGTTCATAAAAAATCTAATCCTAAAACCTTTATCTACTCTTTACGACATCCCATCATGTGTTGGTTGAAATGCACATTTCAGACATGAAAAATGATGGAATTTTTTTAAATAATAATAATAATTATTAATAATAATAATAATAATAATAATATATGTAATAATATATCAAATATGATTATGATGATGATGATTATATATTATTACAATACTAATATTATTATTATTATTATTTATTAATAATAATAATAATAATAATAATATCCCTCACCCTCTCATTCTCTCTGCCGAGACAGCCAGGTGATGTTTAAAATAAATGGCCTCAGAATGGCAAACTGAATTCTGGTGCAATTCCCAAGTGCTGACTGTAATGGCATTTTATCGACAGGGTAAATCCCAGCAGGCATCAAAAGTGCCACACTAGAAAATGACTTGAAGGCAACATTCCATTCCATTTGTGATCTCCAGTGAGGTTTTATTTAAACAGAATGGTCATCTGGACAACCCTAAGCAGAAGCTGAACTATACTATACTACTTATATACAATACTTTCATGAGGTCTGTTCAAGTCGAACCTGGAATTGTGATTAACTTTCTTGTGAGTGATAAAAGTCATAAAACTGATTGAAGACATTTGTAGAAAAACTCCATCATAGAAGAAGAAGGTTGACGTTTGACGATCCCGGCCGAGGTGGCTCGAAACACACTTCAGTCGTTCCAGTGAACATTCAGCGAGTGGGACGCCCCATCCTTAAAAATCAAAGGTTAACTTTGTGAGGGAACTGAACACACAATCATTCATCCACACCACTTGCACGTTTCAGGATCTGTAATCCTGGAAGTTATTTCCACATCGCCTGTACAATCCTGATCTTACTCCAAACCATTTCCACCTGTTTAAGCCATTAAAGGAGTTCCTGGGAGGCCAGGGTTCCAGATATGAAGCAGGATAGCTCTGGTGTACTGAGAAAACATTCTATCTTGATGGTATCCCAGCACTAGTGAAACCCGTGACAAGTGCATTAGTGTAGCCGGGGATTATATAGAGAAATAAAGGCAGTTTTTACTCTCCTAACTCTATTCTGTTATTTTGTACCGTCAAAAGTCCCAGTTTGACCTGAACGGATGCCATCAGAAGTCGCGTCAAATGCTCAGTGGAGTCCATGTGGGCAATTGAAGTGTCAAATAACTCAATATTTATGTAAATGTTGATTTTTATGCTGATGACACTGTTATGTATTCATCAGCTCCCACTGTAGATGGTGCTCTTGGGAGACTTGGCAAAGAAACGTTCAGTCGCTTGCAGTCTGAACTCAGTTAGTCTGCGCTGACATTAAACGCTGACACACATAAAATCATGTTGTTTACAAAAAAGCAAGTCACAAATCATGAGCAGCTTTTACAATGCAAAGGTGATTGATTAAGTGGTTTCCAGCTGTAAAGTGGATTGGGGCTTTCATACGCTCAGGTCCATAAATGTTTGGACAAGGTTACGATTGTACATCATCATCAAACGTGGAAGAGGCAGTGCTATCGCATGAGCGTGTGTGTGTGTGTGTGTGTGTGTGTGTGTGTGTGTATGCCTGTAGAACTGGGTCACTGGTATTTATTGATGATGTGACTGCTGATAGAAGTAGCAGGATGAATTCTGAAGTGTACAGAGCGGTGGCTTCTGCCCAGTTTCAGTCAAATACTGGAACACTGATAGGACAGACCTTCACAGTATAGATGTGTAATGACCCAAGACTTACCCCCCCCCCCCCACCCTTCCCCCCATCAGGCAGAGATATTGAATGTCATCAAGCGGCCGTGTCAGTCACCCAACTGAGCTGTTTTTCACTTACGGGAAGACAAAACTGAAGGCAGAAAGACCCACAAGCATACAGCAAAGCCCTGGCGAAGCAGCTCAATAACGGGAAACTCGATGTGCATTTGTTCCAGACTTTGGGAAGCCGTCGACTTTCAAATTTTTTGCATTCAAGTATGAAAAAATCATTCTATTTACGGTTGGTCAGTTTCACCAATTATATTTGTGCTTGTGAAAATGGAGGGATTTTGTTAAAAAAAAAAAAAAAAAAAACTTTATTTGGGGCCTCCGGGTGGCGCAGTGGTAAAGTGCTCGCCCTGTCATCCGGAGATTTGATTCGATTAGATTCCCGGGTGATGCTGTCACCTCTCGCAGCCGGAGGTCTAGAGAGAGCTGATTGGCCGAGCATTCTCAAAGGGGAGGTACTTAGTCCTCCCAAATTAATCACGGCTCTACAGCCAATCAGGGGCGTCTGTGAGCTCAAGTAGGCGGAAGGAGCGAATAGCGCTGTCCTCCGCTGTCTACTCCGCCCCAATGGTGCGCGAGCGAACAGTTCGAAAAGATGCGGTCGGCTGGCGTCACGTGGTTCGGAGGAAACACGTGATAGTCTTCGGCCCTCCCGGCTGAGTGGTAGTAGTAGCCTTAATGTGGAGCCCCCTAGTGACTGGGAGGAATTGGACACGACTAAATTAGGGAGAAAATCGGGGGGGAATTTTTTTTAAAGCCTTAATTTTCTTAATGGTTAATTCATTTTTTTAAAGCTAAAAATCTAAACTTTAATCTCATCTTCATAGCTTCAATGGAAAATCCATTGAAACTATCAAAAGTGCCGCAGTGTCCAAATACTTATGGACCCAACAGTAGATGACTTTAAAAGAAATGATTAGAACACCACAGTGCTCTACAGTGAGCCATGGTAATGACCGCATCATGATGACAGACACCCACGAGAGGTGACTACTACACTCTTACCCCAGGGGTTAAAATATTTTACTACAGCTCAAAAGGTCACAGGTTTAAACCCGAGCACCATGAACCTGATACTGAGCGTGACTCTCAACTGCCCAGATTTATCAATATAAATAAAAGAAACGTTTTGCCTGCACATTGTCAATTATATCTCCCATTTCATACTGTACGTTGGAGGACCCGAAACCAGTCTCAGACAAATTTCAGTCTGTACTGTATGTCTGTCCAACCAGACGTTGTCACAGCACTACGCAAAACTGTCTGGACAGAATTTAATGGAACTTTTGCAGTACTTCGACATCTGCCTGACATTTTCTGTGATGTTAACTGTCCCTTTTTGCAGGACAGTTACTCAGTTGTCTTACCACTGTTTTAGGTTAAGTTTGTATTATTTAAGGTTTGATTTTTTTTTTTTCAACTTTTCTGTTGTTTGTAAAGGGATCGAGAGTAACGTAATTTCAATTCTCCATATGTATCACTGTACATGTAGCAGAATTGAAAATAAACTTGACTTTGACTTTGACCGGCACCATCACAATGTTGTATGAGTAAAAGTCATGTTATGAACAGTTATGTGCCGGATTTAATAATCTAATTTAAAATAAACTACTAATAAGATACTTGCTCAGTGTAAACAAACACCTGCACCAATGGATATTAATTAGAAATGATAAACTGAATATTTTTACTGGGATTAGTTCATATTTTCCCTTTTGGCTGAAATAACAGCGCTGAATCCGTATAAGCGTTGGATTTGTTTAATTAAAACTCCATCTTCATCTGACCAATTTTTCCGATGAATGAAATAATTAATAAGTAAATAAATAAATAAATAAATAAATGTCGCTCTGCATAGAGGCATCTGCCAAACAACAAGAAGGTGAATGCAACCAGACTAGATCAAATGTTAACATATTTTTATTTATTTATTTATTTATTTATAATAAAAATATTTAAAATATTTAGGTCACAAAGCTCCTGATTCTTCACATGAGAATAAGGTACAGTACAGTAGCTCACAATCTGGTATATCACTGGATAGAAAGAGCCAAAGCCAAAATCATTCTCACACATCATGCGCAGATGTGCAATTAGTGCCAGGCAATCAGAGCCTGGACAAATCTGAAGTGATTTGGCACAAATTCAAAGTACTAGACGTTCTGATGTAGAAATGAACATAGAGGAGCGAGAGCCTTGTGCAGTGCTTTCACAGAGCAGAGGCCAGAAATTGCGAAACCCCCTGATTACTGCACACAGAAACATCATTAAAGGGCCGCTGGCCTGATCTATTAAGGTCATATACAAGGTAATAGCTTCTGCTAGGAAAACCAGTTATGCATTGACAAAACCTATAGTAGGACGTAATGTACCTTCAGGCAAACACGGGATAATAATACAGCTAATAATGCGTTCCATTTTGTTTAGAACCTTCTAACACTTAAGGTCGCTATACAAGCAAATACACACGGAAATGACTAGTAGAGCAGAAAGACGTCTCTTAAAATGGGAGGGAAGGAATACAGTCATAAAGACGTTGTGAAATGGCATCACAAAGGTGCTAAAAGATCGGCCTTCGACCCGCTGTCTCAGGGTTTTGTTCAGAAATCATAGACCTGGAGCCTCATGATACCACAGCTATCCTTTACCCAGCGTGGGTTTCTATCATCAGCTCATGTACTGTACTGTATATGACGACAGATTTCCCAGGGTGTAATACAGCTGTCCTGTAATACAGCATGAGCGGTGGCTTAACAAGATGGGTTCGACTGGATTAGAGAAAGGTGTGTATGATAAGGGAGAAATGGATAGCGCACCTTCTGACTCATCCCTGTGCTGAACTGGACCCCATGATAACCTGGACAACTTCTGTTATACTGAACTCCCAGCTGCCTACAGTAACACACATGATGTCGTTATATGAATCCTGCTATCCGTTATCACCCAGATGAGGATGGGTTCCCTGTTGAGTCCGGTTCCTCTCAAGGTTTCTTCCTATTGCCACCTCATAAGGAACAATCTCATTATTATCTAAACACATTTTTTTTTCTCACTCATACACACTTCCATGAATTTTTCTTTAAAAAAAAAAAAAAGAAAAAAAAAAGCTGCTTTGAGACAATGACCATTGTTAAAAGCACTATATGAATAAAATCGAATTGAAAAAAATGTAATTGATAGTGCTTGGGCATTAGCCTCGTCCAAACACATACAGTAAATCAAGTGACCTAATACTGAGTTAATAGTTTATGTGAAAGTGTCTCGTCAAACCGGCGAAAGAGTAAAAGGGGCAGAAACGTAGTAGGACAGCATATTATAACGTATTATATTGTAGTTCTCTCTGTGCACACAACGGGTGATGTCATTCATTTGTTCTTAATCTATATGAAGAGTTATTAGAGCTATTAGACTGAAAAATTATTGTAGTTAAAAACTAGCTACTGTATATATGACAATTGTATTCAACATCTCAAGCTATGAGCTGGTCATCTCCAGTTCTAAATTCAATAGCAAACTGCAGGACTGTTGGATGGTGAAGAAAGCAATAGAAAGAAAGAGCCCATTTTCTGTACATGATCTTCAGATAGCAATCCAGAGTGACCCTGAATACCGAGTATGAGTTCATACTAAATATTGATTGTTGTATTGCAATTTCATTGCATGAAATGACAAATTATTACGATTATCTTAATTGTCATAATAAAAAATTTTTTTAATCATTAAAACATTGACTTTGACTTTTGTCTCGATACTTTTGGCCACCTGGTGACAGGTAAAATTTGTCAGCTTTAAATTTCAGAGAAAGTTTGAAAAGTTGGATTATATCCATTATTCGCATGGAGTCATACAGTATGGCCTTCATCTAATAGAAAGCAAATATATATTTTTATGATATGTGTATCAGCTATGTATTATTTATTTCTATTTATAAAGACATTTATAGTACAGAAGGTGCTGCAGTGTATATATATATATATATATATATATATATATATATATATATATATATTTTTTTTTTTTTTTTTTTTTTTTTTTTTTTTCCAGGACACTGGGTTGGATTGTCACCAGGTGAACTGGTGTCCCGGTACTGTGTTTCATCAGAGGTGCTGTAGATCCTCCATGATCCTGACCAGAAGGAAATGGTTACTGAAGACGGGTCAAGGATTTTACACCAACTGGGGGAAAAAAACAGCAATGCAAATTCCATAGGAAAAAAAAAAAAAAAAAACAATGAGGAAAAGGTTTGGTCCAAGACACTTCAATGAATAATGAATGGAAACCAAATGTGCTCAATTAAATGCCTCAATATACTGTAGACAAATTGAAGTCAGAAGATCAGTCAAGATCAGTCAGATAACCTTTGATTGTCATTTTAACAGAAGAAGAATTAGAGAAGAGCTGGCTGTGGATGTACCTAAAGGAGTCTTTCTGTTTTGTTATCTTTGCCCCAGTCCCTGGCAGGTTGTCTGCTGAGCTATTCACTTGTGAAATGGGAACGAGCTCCAGCTGTAATCATGACCAAGCAGAAATGCATCTGAGTCCCGATCATAAAACAGCTGCTCGCCTCGGGAAGATTGAAACTTTGCATCAGGAGAAACAAGCTGTCCGCTGGCAAATAATCCTTACGTAGCTTTGGAGGTCTTTATGGTTCTTTAGTCACTATTTCAGCAATGAATACACTCATGCAATGCAAGCATCTCAGCATTGCTCTAAAAGCATTAAAATGTGTACAGTCAGGGTTTTTTTTTTTTTTTTTTTTGGTGGCTTTGTGCACTAATGTAGCACAAAAGGCTTCTTTTATTGCTCCAATTTACTATTGCAATTTTGTAAACAGGTTTATGGAAGTCAGTTGTGCCACATAATCTGTGCTTTCTTGCACAAATAAATACCAGGAGAAAAACATAGAATTGCAGCCTCAGGTCCTGTCCAGATGTGCATGGTAGTTTTCCCCCTCTTCATTACAAGCAAGAAAGAAATGAACAGCATTTTCATTTACAATATGCTTGCATGAGCATGCCTCATCCTCAGTAAGTGCTTCATCAAGGCCAGGGTAGCATGAAATGGAAAACAAAAAAACAAAAAAAAAACATGCGGTGTGCGGCCTAATGATGTGGCGGAGCTAGGGATTATCCTTTGGTCTGTATGTTTATAGTGCGCTATTTGCAGTGCCTGAGTGGTGGATCCAGGAGCAGTACAGGTATACAGTGAAAAAATAAATGTATTTCATTTTCCATAATGCTTCTCTGGTGTATAGTGTCATGGGGGGCCTAGAGCCGGTCCCAGAGAGTTAGGAGACACCGCGGAGGAGGGTGCCAAACTATCGCAATGAACCAGCTCATAAACATTCACTGCAGGCAAATGAACCCGTAAGAGCCGAAAACCATTTCTCATGGGTTATAACACAGACCAAACAGACCATATTAAGTTCAGCCTTTATTCATCACATATACAGTACATTACTGCAAAGGGAAATTCTTTCTTGTTGGCATATCCTAGCTTTATACAACGCAAACATAGTTAACGGAGCCTTGTACAGAGGTAGACAAATAAATAAACAGTAGAGTAGCCAAATAATGTACTCAAGTACGAGTAGCTATACTTCAAAATAATGTTACTCAAGTAGAAGTAAAAAAGTAGTCATCCAGAATATTACTCAAGTCAGAGTAAAAAAAAAATGAAAAGAGTGAAAGGATACTCAAGTACTGAGTAACTGTTTCATCATAATGTCTGATTTCTGTTTTTTTAATTATGTAAGCAGTCAGACAAAATGATAAAATAATGTACAAATTGCAACATTTCCAAATAATAAAATAAATGAATAAAACTAATATCTTTACAAAAGAATAAAAAACACAAAATCTCACTTTTTTTCACAATGTAAAGCTTTTGAAATAAACACCTCCTGTAGGTGGCATACTGTATGTTTGAACAGTGTAACTATTTCCTGTGTAAGATTTACTGTATATTCAGTATGACTCAGCAGAAAATAAAATAACATTAGAACATGTGTACAAGAGTCTCACTGACCCATAAACTGTGTCCAACAGAACAAATGTAAGAAAATTATATATTATATATTAGCCTCTAGTTTATTTGCTAATTATATTTGTTAAGATTGCAACATTAAATAAAACAGCTAAACTAAACGCGACATGTTTGCTTCACTGTCTACCACTGCTGAAGACAAGCCCCTCCCACTTGTGTATAGTCATGTGACTCCATGTGGTTATTTTTATTGCGGCTGATTGGTCAAACAGAGTCATGTGATTATTGTTTCTACGTACATCTGACTGGTGAAACACGAGTGGAGCCGAATGTAGCGGAGTAAGAGTAGCGTTTCTTCTTTACAAAACTACTCAAGTAAAAGTAAAAAGTATGGTGCGGTAAAACTACTCATAGAAGTACAGTACATTTTTTTCAAAACGTTACTAAAGTAAATGTAACGGAGTAAATGTAACTTGGTACTACCCACCTCTGGCCTTGTGCAAGGGCCCAGCAGCGTCACCCTGGTGGAGCTGGGGCTCGAACCGCCAACATACTGAGCCACTACACAATGGAGCATATTTTAAAAGATGTCAACCGTATGCCACATTAATATTTTCTTAATTTGATTTATATCAATTTGTTCATGAAATGCCGTCAAAACAGGCTAAAAAAAACATTATTCAATTTTTGGAAATGTAAAATTGGATGAAACCTACTCCAAGTAACAAAAATAACCCAAACATTTTAAGGTTAGCTTGTCACATGTGCAACCCAGGCACACACCCATTTTGGAACTGAAATTGTCACTGGTACACAAATTCATACATTGGTCACATGACTAGGCAAGGATGTTTTTTTTTTTTTTTTTAGACGTCACTTAGGGACTTGATGACTCGCCAATCACAGGGAGAACATGCATGGCGATGTCATAGTGCCCTGAAAATAACTTGTAAGCGCGTTCTCGAATACGTCCTTTCAAACCAAAAACTGTTAGCAGGCTTAATACTGTAAATTCTGCCATGAGCCATGAGCCATAAGTCATAGCACATTCATAACATAAATACAAAACCACAACGGCTATGCGAGGCGTCGACGCTGACATCGGCATGTTCAAAAGCATTTGTTTCATGATCATTTTTGCAATGTGTTTCTACACCAAAGAAAGCTTGTTTTTTTTTGGACCAAGAGCGAAAAGAAAAAAAAATCCATATACCTCCTGGACACGGCCGAAGCTCTGTCACACACTCTGGGGTTTGAAGTGTCGCAAGTCCTTTAAAGTTTGAAGATCACAGCAGGTTTGTTAGTCTCACCGCTGTCTAAAATCATTTGTTTTCGCTCTCGAACACCCAGATCCTTCATTTCTTCCACAGTTCCTTCCCTGCTGAGGAGACGTAATCAGCACTTCTTTTCCCACAATCCTTTCACGAGCTCAGCAGGAAGACGACGTCCTCGTCTCTTGTCTGCTCAGCACTTTCTCCTTCTGAACCGAGGTGTAATTAATTAATTGGATGTGCATACAGTATTGCTGTGAATCGTTTCGAATTATCGATTCCGATTGGTCGCCTTGTAAGTGAGAACAGAAACTCACAGCTTGTCCATTACAGTACTGTGAGCAAGTCTTGAGCTATGTTTCATTTTTCTTTTTTCTTTTTTTCATATTTTGCTTCAGATGTTCTTGTATTTTTATGCAGTCTGGAGGAATAGTTCTCCAGGCTTCCTGAAGGACTTTTTTGTCTCTCATTTTATGTCCAGTCCCTGAACCGGAGCAGTTTCAGAGAAGTGATCTATGAATCATTCAAGTATTTAAAAAAAAAACATCTACCTTAAGGCATGAACCAGTGAGTAACAGGTGCAGATGATGACAGATGATCAGGAGGTGATTAGTATGTTGATGAGGCTGAACGCTGAGTGGATGGAACAGACGAGAGGGGAAGTGAGGTTGCTGATGAGGTTGTAGAGGTTTTTTTTTTTTTTAACTACTTTTAATTGTATGTTTAGGCACTTTGCAGTCTGTCACAGTAAAACATGTGTTCCCATTTATTTTATTTAATCTGCATAATTAAATTAAATAAAATTAAATTTATTTTAATATGATGAAATAAGGAATGATGAAATAAATTGTGCAGTACTGTAAATAGAAATCATAATTATACTGTATATGTGGTATAATGGGAATAAAGAACCTCAGGACATGTTGCTGTAAGAAAATGATCAACAATGGTACAAGAACAAACATCACACTACCTTGATCTTCGGTTAATTTCCTTTTCCTTTTCATAAAAGTGGCTAGAGCCGAAAACATAAATGCTTGGAAGAAATAAGCATTTCTGATTCAATGAGTAACTAATGAGGCAGATTGTAGAAAATAAAAAAAAAGTATTACATCTATTCTCCAAAGCTGTTTCAGAACTGTTCCAAAGCTGCAAAGTTTTTTATCATTATTTTTTTTCCCTCTGAAGTTTCACAAAATTGCAACCATTTTTGTATATCGCATCATCAGGCAGACATGACTCCTTGGGGAAATGCTTCCAACTTGAGCTTCAAAATGATGGCAGAGAAAAGATGTGAAATAGGCCATGTACCTTTGAGCTGTGCCACCTCAATACATCCACCTGCTCAAGAAAATGAGAACAACAGCTTCACCCTAAATAGCGAGGCGGGTGGGGGGGGGGGGGGGGGGGGATTTTGGCTCCAGAGCATCAAAAAGTGGTGTACATTAGCGAGGTCAGACAGAGCAATACAAGCCCAGCTGTCAGAGCAGTGATTGATAGTATCGCTTCCCCTGCCATTAGCTCATCACTCAGATGAAAGAGTAAAGTATAGCATCACGGTCGTGACTCAAAATCACTGGGGCATGTAACTGTCAAATTAAATAGTGGTGACTTTTTATAGTAAGCAACCAGATTTCTAATACAGTTCCAAGTAATGCTGTAGAGGAGAATGGAAATGAAATCGAGATTTATGGGCTGGATTATCCATAAAACAAGTTTGATCCTTTTCATCAATTGTGTTACAGCAGCTACAGTATGAAGTCATTCACTCGCCGGCATCTCTTTCTTTTTATCTCTTAGTTAAAAAGACAACTTGTCATGTGAGCGAAAAAAAAAAATCATACTGTCACGTTCGAAAGTTAGTGCCCCCTCTTTTAATTCTATGTGTCGTTGGTGCAAAAACATAATAAAAATCAACTGATCATAGTTGGGAAAACAATCTCAGATGGACAACAACATATAGCTTTTTTTCATTGTGCAATTATTTATTTAACAAAAATGAAGCCAAAAAGAAAAGAAAAAAAAAACATGCAGGTAATACTAAGTACCGCCTTACTGCTTCCGCGGGATTTAAGAGGATGCAGTAGGTTGCAGCCAGGCGCTGCTAATCATCCACCCTCGGTTAACTGATCATCAGCAGGTGTGCAGACTTCTATAAAAGTTGAATCTTTGGCAGTTTTCTGGTCTAGCATTCCAGTGTGTGCTAAGACAATGCCAAGAGCGAAAGCCATAAGCAATTGTGCTAAGGAAGCAACCGTTGCTGCACACCAATCTGGAAAGAGTTATATGCAACCATTTCCAAACAATTTGGAATCCAGCATTCTACTGAGAGAAATAATATTAACAAGTGAAAAGCATTTTAAGACTGTTGACAATTTTCCCAGGAGACGGCGTCCCAGAACATTCACCCATGATCAGACCATGCAAAAAAAAAAAAAAAAAGAATTACATCTCAGATCCGACAGGCCTTACTGAGCATGTTAACTGTCCGTGACAGCACAATTAGCAAAAGACTGAACAAGTATGGTTTGTTTGGAAGGACTGCAAAGAGAAAGCCTCTTCTGTATAAAAAGAACATACAGAAACAGCATGTGAACAAACCACAAGACTTCTGCAACAGTCTCCCATGGACAAATGAGACTGATGTAGAGTTGTTTGTCCATAAAGCACGGCACCATGTTTGCGTTTTAGCAGAAACACCTCATACCCGCTGTCGAGCATAGTTGTGGAGGGGTGATGATTTGGGTTTGTTTGGTCGACCATGAACTCCTCTGTACATCAGAGTATTCTAGAGGCAAATGAATTGAACTGAACAAAACTGGGTCATGCAACATTATTATTTTTTTAAGTCATCTTTAATAATAAGAATAATAAGAATAAGAGTAACAATAACAATAATAATAATAAGAATAAGAATAAGAATAATAATAATAATAATAATAATAATAATAGCACAGTGATGGTTCATGATGGTTTGGGTGTGGAGCTACACATGCTGCTCCTGAGCTCCCAGTGATCAAAACCCCCTCTGCCCTCTGCACCTGCTGACTCATCCTGGTGCTGATCTGGACTCCATGTTAACTTAAATAACTTCTGTTTTGAACTTCCAGCTGCATAACACAAACGATGTCGTTATATGATTCCTGTTTCTGTTATCATCCAAATGAGGATGGGTTCCCTGTTGAGTTTGGTTCCTCTCAAGGTTTCTTCCTACTGCCATCTCAGGGAGTTTTTCCTTGCCACCGTCGTCGACACCCTCGGCTTGCTCACAATCTCATTATTATCTAAACACATTTTTTTCTCACTCATACACACTTCCATAAATCTTATTTTCATTCTGTGAAGCTGCTTTAAGACAATGACCATTGTTAAAAGCTCTATATAAATAAAATATATATATATATATATATATATATATATATATATATATATATATATATATATATATATATATATTATGTATTTGCTTAATACTGAGACCTTTTATGATCTAATGATTAAGTTTTTAGATGAATGGAATTACAAAAATTAATCAATTAAACAATGGAATTAAAAGAGGGACTACTAATTTTTGAACATGACTGTATAAGCAAACATCACCATATCAATCATTTACAGTATAAAAGCTAAATTAGATTGTAAATCATTTGTTAGTGGAATTGGATTGTGTCAAAAATATTGAGAGCTGTTACTATAGAAACAATAGAAATATCACATCAGAACAGATTCGTTTAGAACCTTGCAGCTTGAACTAATATCCAAGCCGCAGTTATCTAACGTTAATTAACATCTTTCGATCGGAATCAGAATTGAGCATTTGACAGTGCTGCGGTTTAGGAGAGTAACTTCCCGAGATCACAGCAGTGCTTTCTCCTTCCTCTCATTAGTCTTGTGGAGACTTCACATCACATTCATTAATGCACCGCCCCCAGAGGCTGTTTTACTTCCTGTCTCTTACAACAGTCTAATGAGACACAGACAGCCTGTAATGAGACGATATATGACACATAAAGAATGCTGACATTTTTTAAAGACTGAATATTTTTCTTTGCATAATAGAGACCATGGAAGTCTGTGAGTCGTGTAACACAATGTCAATATCAGTATATTTATCTGTTTCTCTTTATAACCTCTAAACCTTTCACAGTTCCTCAACCTCAGCTACGTACTGTATATCTACATCTAGGCATTTGGCAGACGCCCTTATCCAGAGCGACTTACATTTTTATCTCATTATACATATGAGCAGTTTGGGTTAATGGCCTTGCTCAAGGGCCCAACAGAGACAACTTGGTGGAAGTGAGACTTGAACCTGGGACCTTCCGGGCTGTAGTCCAATGCCTTAACCACTGAGCTACCCCTGACCACAGCTACATCTCTCAGCTTGAGCTACAGATGTGCATGTGGCTGCTTTTACGATCCCATTCGCATGAATTTTGCTTGTAACTGCCTAAGTAAGCAATACTGAAGAAAGATCTGACCCACCAGCCAGACGAATACACTCCGCTCTCTTCACTGCTCCTTCAGAAGCTCCGCCTCCTAAAATCATGGATGTGCGTCGCCAAGGCGACAGCACTAACACCAGGGTTAACTTGATAGCGACTAGCTTAATGTTCATACAAATTATCGATGATGGTCACAAAGCCTATCCCAGGAGACTTACAGTATGTCTTCGGGATGAAACCAGAGCACCCGGAGGAAACCCAACAAGCATGTGAAGAACACGCAAACTCCACGCACGCAGACCCGCGACGGGAATCGAACCCGGACCCTCGTGGCGCAAGGCGACAGCGCTAACCACTATGCCACCATGCCGCCCGATAGAAACCCAAATTACATAATAATATAGATACACCCCACCTCCTGTCTTCACCACATATAGACAAAACGGACCTGATGTCCCCTCTACTGCTATTATTCCTTCGTGCTTAACATACGGGGGTCGTATAGATAGGATGTAATATATGGCTTAGCTCTCGCATAAATCATTATTTAACAGTTATTTATTATAAATATGTGGGTTGGATATGAGTCCCTTTTGATACATTTTCATTTACAAATAGTTTACATGCAGTACTTTCACGTCAGGATTGTCTAATCAGTGGCACATTTAAATACCACCATTTAAAGTGCCGAGCAAAATACGAAGTTCACTGCTGAATGGCTTAAATTAAGCGTTGAAAAGACGGCATACATATTCATTATCTTGATGGCCGATTTGTTGCAACCCTGGCTGCATGATTTGACCTGAAAGAAGAAAAAAAATAATAACAAAGCAGTTTTTAATATCTGTGTAAAATGCTCATAAGACCATGATTGCCTTTGCCACAAGTGCTAAATAGAGACAGAGTGATTTCGTGTGCTTTGGAGTCTCTTATGAACAGCAGGTTGCTCGGCTTAAAATGTCGCCAAGCGGCAAAGAGCATAATTTCAGCCTCAATCATGTCAACTCAAGTTTCGAATTGTTTCCTGCCATGGTGTAAGATTTTGTCCTCTTTTGCTGCAGTAATACATTTTTTTTAAAATAGTCCAATAATCATTAGAAATCAGCCCGGAGCAGAGGAACATTTTCACACCAGGTTTCACACCATTAAGAGTCTGCCGAAGTACTTTATTCTGCTAAATTAACAAAAGCAAGACCACCATCGCTGGTGTTTAAGGAAGCTAATGCCGCTTACATCCTAAGGCTTTACATACTGAATCACTGGTATTTTAGGATTAGACATTTTCCTTCCCTGATGTTTTACACAAACTGGCCTCTTGGACTCAGGGTGATTATTAGCTTTCAATATTTTAGCACATTAAGGCTCAGTCAGCTCAAAGAACATCGATACAAAGAAGCTGTCTCTAATCTCGTTATTGTGCTCCGACTGAAATGTCATTAAACGCATTTCAGACTTAACAATGGAACGTAGTAAATGGTTTGTATATTTGTCCAGATCTAATCTGATAAAACACTTGTGGAAGAGTCAAATCGTTGTGAAGCAGTCCCTATTGAGGTACAAAACACATGAGCAATATTCATGAATGGAACAGCGAACCAGAAAATATGCGGGACGGTCATAAAATTGTTATTACTGGTAATAATGTAATGAAAACAAATGTTGGTCGTGAGCTTAGTCCGTCTCTACATATCCTCCACCTAAGGTGACTCGGGTGACTAAGTGACGTAGTGACTAATTTCTCGTCTTTGACGAAGCCTTCTTTTTGGCTCTTGAGGAAAAGTTCTGTAATCACCTCGTCATCATCTGTGAAACACCTGCCATGATGTGGTTTCTTCAAGTGATGGAATATGAAGACGTCACCGGCTGCCACTTTGCCACTGTGTCATACACTGGAACATTGTCGCTGTAACCGGCATCCAGTTCATCACGAATTTCATTCGCATTGTTTTCCCATAAAATCCGGAGTCATACGAATTTTATGACCAGCCAAAAAACACATACGCAGATCAGCAAATTTGTTTGCAAAACAGTAATACAGCTGAATTGAAAATGCAAAAGCAAAACAACGACAAAATAAAAACAACAAGGCTACAACACATAATTCACATAAACACATAAATAATGATGGCAAATTTGTAAATACGTACCAGAAAATCTGTCAGCAAATTTATAAACACGAGACGAAATCCATAAAGACAACAGGAAATTATAAAAACAACTGCGAATTTGTAAAGGCAACAGCGAAACCAGCTCATTTGCAAATACAACAGCAAGAACTAAACACAACAGAAAATTGGTAAATTAGGTAAACAAATCAGAAAGCCCAACAAGAGTGAACAAGAGTATAACCTCAAACACAACAGTGAATCAGAAAACACAACGTAAAACTCATAAAATATGACAAATTTGTAAATTCACCACAGCAAGAAACTCATACACACATACACACACACACACACACACACACACACACACACACACACACACACACACTTTGACCGAAAACAAATTTATATACACACCAGCAAAACATAAAACGCATAAATTTTATAAACAAAACAGAAAATATGTAAACATGACAACAAATCACAAAGAAAACAAATAAGTCATGACTGAAAACGTGACTGTCTATAGATGGCAAAATCAGAAAACATATCAGCAAATTTCTAAACAGGAGCAAACCCAAAACCAACACAACAAATTTGTATATCCAGCAGCAAATCATAAAACAAAATTAATATTGTAAACAAAACATCAAGTTTGTAAAAAAAAAAAATAATAATAATAATAATAATAATAATAATAATATCAAGGTCAAAAACACAACAACTACAAAAACACAACATGTTTATAAAAAAAAAAAATTATTAATGCGCCAGCAAAACCAAATTACAACAGAAAAGTTGTACTCTCAAAAGCAAATAAAAAAAATGCAGATGCGCAACAAAATACTCAAAAGGTAATTTGTAAACGTGACAACAAATTTGTCAATATAAATCAGCAAACTTAACAGCAAATTTATAAACAACTCAAATACACAAAAGCGGCAAATTTGTATACATCACAGCAAGTCAGTAAGCACGTTAAATTTGCAAAGACAACAACTGATTGTTAACATAAGATCAACAAAAAACACAACAGCTTATCAGAAAACAAAATGTATTCATACATAAATTGATTCATATAATACATTTACGAATATACACATTTGTTCATATATGAACATATGAAATTTTAGGGGGGAAATATGAACATAAAAAACAGAACATAAATAAATCAAATACACAACAGCAAAACAACAACAACAAAAAAATAAATAATAAAACACACAATAAATCAAAGACACAATGATAAATCCAAAAACCGAAAAACAAAATCAACAACACAGAAAAAACAAAAACATACTGATATCAATCACATCAAGCACAACAGAAAAAGTAAAAAAACAAAAAACAATGATGAATCAAAAAAAATGATACCAAAACAAAAACAGAATTATAAATTCAAAAACACAACAAAACATATAAACACAACAAAACATATAAACACATCACCACATCAGATAAGCGTAACATGTAAAGAGTCCTGACTGGCCATCCCATACTCGATCCTGATTGGTCTGTCTGTATGACAAAATATAAAATATCTTTTTTTTGCGAAGTGAACATCCATTTAAAACCTGACAGAGCTGCTGTCAGTATCCGTACATTAGCACGTTCCACTTCGGATCCCAAAAGATCAATATTTAATTCAAACCAGGGAGAGGAAAGATATGTAACACTTCTCTTGAGAGGAAAGAAATGATCGGTAGGAGATCAAATCTCTTGAGCTGATAAATGCAACTCCAGTGATCCCAGAGGTGTGCATTTCCAGTGCAGATATGAGACTTTTGTGCTTCATTTACTTGAATCTGATTAAAGACAGCGATAAACAGGTACATGCTCTTATTTTAAGTGAGTCTTCGCTTGGGTTATATTGCCTGTTACATCATTAAATCGCAAATTCCATTAAAAATTTATTTCAAATTTTAACTTAACTCTGACGTGGGAAGTCTGGCACTTGGGAGTGCAGCAAGACACTGGTTGATTTGAACTCACAAGCTGTCAAAGTAGGCCTTCCTGACTTTCCAAAAAGGGCCCGAGTAGAAGTAGAAGTAGAAATTGTAGCATGAGCACCAGTGGAGCTGACTGGAGAGTTTAATCCATTTCAGTATCTCACAAAACAGCAGGAAAGCAAAAAAAAAAAAAAAAGCATAGAAGAAAAAGTGGAAAAGATTTTAACCTTTTATTCAGGAAGAACAATCCTCCAGGGGGTTGAACTTTACTGCAGCTACCTAGACCAAAATCTCTAATTGCACCCTGGATCTGTCTGTCTGCACTCCACTTTCTGGTTTGCATGGAGCTGTGTGCTTTACCACAGCTTAGCCCTCCAGCTTGTACTTTCACAGATACTGAGACGAGACAATAGATCCCAATAAAAGGTTCATGACTGGATTTGAAAGTCAAGTTAAGTAATAATATTTAAATATTCAAATAGGGCTTGCTGTGTTTAAAGTTGAGTTGAAGTCCTTTGTAAAAGTTTTTGTTTAATTTTATGTATGGAAAATAAAGCTAGACACGGGTGGCTCCAGCCTGTTACAATACCCCATAATGCAATTCAGCATATTTTGGCTGTTTAAAAAGTTGTGGCAATATTTACTTTGCCAATCTCATGTTGGTCTTTCCAGGCTGTTTGTGAAAATTGTGTTTACGTGAATGGAAAGATATTGAGACAAAATTGAACAAGAGCTTTTATATTTTTTAATCCATCACCCATTTTCCTTTTCTTTCTGCTCTGTGTGGTGCATGAACCCCAGACTTAACCCCAGTAAAAGGGCTGAGAGCTAACCATTGGTTACCTATAGAACCTACTGTTGAGTATTGAGTCCAGTAATTGCACAAACAAGTCTAAATGTACTGTATAAAACGGCTACAATTGACCAACCCATTAAACCGAAATTCATTCTGTGAAACACTCCAAGTCATAAATCACAATGTCAAATGCATTGTACAACGTTAGGGTTCCTGCTGAGTATCTTCCAATCGTAACACAAGATTAGGTTTATTATCAGAGGAATATTACGGCAAGTAACAAAAGAAACTCGGCCAGTCGTTACATTTCCATCGATATCAGTGTATTTTCAAAAGGTGTGGTTTGTCATGCTGCTGCCAGATCTCTAAAAAGAATAAGGAGCATAAAAAACACCTCTGAGGAAGCTGTGTGAATTATTAACTAATCTATACTGAGAGAATATTACAGTTATCCTGTGAAGCATGCTGCTTAAAGCAGAGGGTGAGACAGCAACAGGAACAAATATCCAGCTGGCTTAATTCACTTTCAACAATCAATCTGACAAATCTGGAATTTAATATGTTTTTTTTTTTTTAATTAAAGAAATTTATTATTTTATGGTCTCTGCGTGGACATGTCAGCTGAGTTGTTGTTGTTTACTTTTATCTGATACAGACAATAAATCTGTCGGTTGTATTTAAGTCAAAGTTGAAATTAACTACGTTCAAGTGCTATCACAAGGACAGTTTGCCTCCACAAATCCGGCTTGAGAGGGTTTTAAAGCTTTGTTTGGACTGAAGATAAATCTGATTTGTTTCACAAATCTGACCTTTAGGACTGACCGTCCACACTGTTATTTGAAACTGAGCAGATAGGATTTGCCTCTGTTCAGACTGGCAACCCAAATCCGACAATTTGTCGACCTGTCCACATTGGTTGCTATGGTAATGATGTGGTTGTCAAATGTCACACATGTGATGCCAAATGTCGGTGACTTAAAACAAAAGACGGATAAAAGGAAGACGGTTAATATTGGAGACATCACATCTCACCCGTCAGGCCATATTTATGCCAAGTCCGTTCCAGGTGACCGTGTGCACTTTAACTCCCGCATCAAGTTGCAAGTGACGCAATGGACGGTTTGAACGAGACCCAGACCGAGACACATCTTTGGGAATCTGATTTCAAACTGATTCCAGTCTAAATATGGCAAAAGATCACAATTGGAGTAGCAGTTTGAACAAGGTCTAAGGCTTTTATGCAAAGCACAATCAATTGGTGGCTCGAGGGGAGAATTAATTCCACCACTTGATGTGGTGTAGGTGAAGAGCACAGGAACAGCCAATGAAATCGCAGCATTTTTGACACTGTCCAAGGTGCTGAACCACGCACAGGCGTCACCTGAATGGACCTGGGTTTGAATCCGGCTCAGGGTAAATCTTGTTATTAAAATAAGATAAGATAAGATAAGATAAGATAAGATAAGATAAGATAAGATAAATGGAAAATCCTACTTCCCACATTTTACTTCTGCTGATCATTAGATGTTCATTGTTGAGGGGTGAGAGCTGATGTGATTGATTTCTGTAGCAAATTTATGAACTTCAAAGAAGAAAAAAGGTACACTTCCTTCGTCAAGATAGAAATCAAAGCAGAGGTTGATACATAAAGCAGGGTTAAATCTCATTGATTTATAGCTATTAAATAATACAGGAGACTTGTATTGCTCAGATGTAACGTTTAATTGAAATGACAAATCTACATTATAAACCTACGCACTCAATAATTAACTTTTTGCTGATCACTATACATTATTTAATTATCCCAGTGAGACATGTTAATATTAATGAATTACATGTTGTTATGAAACACTCCTCGTGAGAGTAACGCAGTAGCAGTCATCATTTCAAACAACATTAAATAACAGCATATACTGTATACAATCATACAAACTATGTCAAATAAAATTTACATATAAAATGTATTTAAAAATGATCTTGCCTTTTGACAGAAAGGAAACTTATTTATGGGAGTTTGAACAAAGTTCAATTTGAACGTATGTTGGAATAAATGATCCAGCAGTGTGTCTAACTGAGGGGACGAGAACCATTTTGGATGACTATTGTTATGAATTGTTTCTTTTTTTGACATCAACAACCTTATAAAATACTGAATAGAAAATTAAACAGTCATAATCATATGAAAATGAAACAAACATATACAGTTCCATATACAGAGTGCTGGGCTTTGGTCCTTTTCTTTCTCTCTCCTGCCCCTTTTTCTTTTTGCCATCCAGTTTCCACCGAAAGAACTCTAGTCTGTACAAAGTCTTTAAAGATCATTTTTAAAGTTTGTCAGAACTTCAGCTTTAAAAAAAAACCTTCATGAATCAGGAGAACTTCCTAACAGGAACTTGCTGCAAAAATAAGAGGATATAGGACCCATCACGCTCATATCTGGACTTTGACTTGGACTTTGAAATTTTTTTGCATCTTCTTTTGTCCTGGTTGTTGTTGTTGTTGTTGTTGTTGTGGCTGCTGCTTTTAAATGAAGCTTTTATCTATGTTCCTATTGAATTTTTGTGTTAGAGGTGTGACCAGAGTCTGAGCAAGTGGATGTGCATCTCATACAGTGCTAGAGTTGCTGCCACTTTTAGAGACTCTCTGGACTTGTTTGCAAAACAGAGCAAGTATGGATTAGTTTGCTGATGTGCTTAACGTGTAATTTTGGTTGTTGGATGGATCATGCTGTTTGGGGCGCTACAGGAGTTGTGAATTCCAGCAGCATAGTGCTGGCCCACACGCTTGAGCATGTCCTTCTGCTCACAGTGTTTATTAGGCAGATTTGTGCTTTCTGTTACAATAAAATGCAGTAAGTTATTCTGGCTCAGATCAGAGGAAAAATCAATTCATACACTGATGTGGAGGGGGAAAACTTTTTTTTTTAGCAGTGAGACTAATGTTGGTTATATTTTTTTAAATAAACTCTGGTATGTGCATGTAAGAGTCTACACAGTAAAACACATTCAGAGTTTATTTGAGTCTGAATGGACTCATATAAACACAGCTGGGTGTTAATTCAACACTTTAAAGTTTTATTTCAACACTGGGGAATTTGCTGTGTAAGTAAGTGATACATTAAATACTAGTACACTGTAAACCCTAATGCTCAAAGTAATTAAACATACTGTCAACTTAACTTACTTATGATTACAATTCGTTCAAATTAATAGACCTTGATGAGTATTTAGATATAGAAATTTGATATTTTAAGTAACTGTGACAGTAACTTAAGTCACCGTAAATTTCCACCTGCTTAAAACCTTTCAGACTAGCGATCTTGTGTCTGACGTCATCAGGGCAGTAGGGCACTGGTGGCTCAGTGGTTGGTGTTTCACCTGCCATGCGAATGGCCCGGATTCGATTCCTAACAACTGGATGAAGTGTCTGTCCCAAGCCCAGATAAAATGGGAGGGTTGCGCCAGGAAGGGCATCTGGTGTAAAACCTGTGTGTGGACCGGATTGTCTGCTGTGGCGACCCAACGCAGGGAGCAGCCGAAAGACCGACAACAATTTATTTGATTTGCAACAACTCAAAAAATGATAATTGCTATTAAATAATATGAGTTAGGCTACTCAATAATGCAAGTAAAGCACGATTAATATGAATGAGTACAAAAAACTAAAAAACTGATAGTTCTGTTCAGGGGCGCCGCTAGCAATTTTGGGCCCTATGACAAAATATGCGGTTGGGCCCCCCTACCACACCCACTAGCAGTGTTATTACTAATAAAGCAGATCTCTGGGGGCCCCTAAAGGGCGTGGGCCCTTAGAATCGTCCTAACTTTCCCCCCCCTTAGCGGCGCCCCTGCTTCTGTTATTTAAACATCATTACTTAAAAAAATTTATGTAACTGATTACCTAAAATCTTTTGAGTTTTGCCAACTTATTCGGGTTTACAGTGAAGTACAATGATGCGCTGCAAATTTTATGCCATTACATGTATATTTCAGCCCATATGCAGGTAAAAAAAAAAAAAAAAAAAAAAACTCTGGGGCTTTTATTATTATTATTATTATTATTATTATTATTATTATTATTTATTATTATAAACCAGTTCTTTGGTCTACACAGCAATTCTGCTGGTATGAAAACTAACCAGCTCAAGGGACCTCTTGGGAAAAAGGAATTACTGCAAAATCTGAGATAAGTGTAGGCTCAGGTATTGGGGTCAACGTAGAGTTGGGGCCGGCTGGTTAAGTCTAGCCAAGGCAAAATATTCATAGTTAGTGCATATCGCCACATGTTTTTGAAGGATCAATACCTCTATATTGGGTCTGTAGCTTCTCAATGTATCGCTTGATGGATTTTGTGACCACATAGAGGTTTAGCAGTAATATAGGAAATTAACAGGAAACGGTTTAGTGAACTTTTTTTGTGAAAGAATCGCCCTGTCTTTCACAGGATTCACCAACTGAACCACTGGGGCTACACAGGTCAGTGCACTCGTTGTTCTCGTTTCAAGCCTGGATAAAATAAGAGGGTTGCATGAGGAAGGGCATCTGGTATAAAATGTGTGCTGTATTAAATATTTGGAAAGGGTTTTTGCTGTGGCGATCTGTAATGGCTCAGTACACTGGCAGATTTGGAATATCCCACATACTTTGGAGCTGCTCCACTAGCTTCAGCAGAAGCGGGACAAAATAATTTCCATCCAAGCAATACGACAATGCACCAGTGTTTTCCACCAAATTACATTCGCGTTGGCTAAAAACGTAAAATTACGCAGTGTTGGTTAGATCATCTTTATTGCTACAGCATTCAACCAAATTGAAATGAAAATAGAGAAGTGCAACATTTAAAAATATATATATTTTAGAGTGTTTTCCTAATGATTTAGAGGATTGTCTATGTAGGATACAGAACCTATCCTGGAACAGGATTACAACCTGAACGTATACACAAACATGAACATGCTTTTGGTTGGTGTACAATAAATCTATCAGGAAACAGATGTATTCAGAGAAACTGTGAGGCACCACCACCACCACCACCACCACCTCCACTACCACTATTGTACTTGCAGAGTCTCCGTAATGCCCAAAGGGGGAAAAAAAAAAAAAAAAAAGAAGAAGCAATGTCTTCCAATTAGCTTGACATGTTGACCAGTCAGATTTTCACTGAGGGCTAAAGATGGCATTTCATAAATGAGTGTAAATGTAGCATAGAGTCATAACTGAATATGGATATCTTCTTCCTGATGAAAAGATAATATGTTCTAAACATAGATAATGTTCTAGGATTGGATTTCTTTTCTTATTTTTTTTTTTTAGAAGAGATTGCAATGGATTAGAAGAGGTTGCACTTGATGGTGTGAATTGCATTGCAAATGGCATTCACTGGACACCAAAAAAAAAAAAAAAAACTATGCAATCAGGAGATTTTCACTTTCATGCAGGTGAGCAAAGAGTCATCTGGAAAGCTGGTGGGAAAATTTGCACAATTCATTTATTCAACTTGGCGGCACGGCGGCTTAGCACTGTCGCACAAAGCCTTAGAGATTGGGGTTCAACTCTCGTCTCCTGTCTGTGTGTATGTGTAGTTTGCAAGTTTTCCTTGTCCAAGCACATGTGGTGTAGACAGATTGGTATTTTAAATTGATCAGGTGTGTAAGTGTCTGAGCTTGTGTCTTGAGATGGCTTGGCACCCCATCTAGTGTAAAATCTGCCTTGTGCACTACCCGAGGTGTAACTGGGATAGACTCCTACAAACAACTCTACGCTGAATATAAGGTAATGGATGGAATGGATGGATGGATGGATGGATGGATTGATTTATTCACCTCTGGTAACAACCTGCTCAGGATTAAATTAGGCTACCAATTTGCTTATATTTTGGGAAATTTTTGGATAGTTTCTCAAGACGTAGTTGCATGGTAATGCTAAAGAATCCTATTCAGTGCATATGCGCCTCTGTTGCATTATGGGAAAGCTGATAATTGGCGAGGAAGGTTTGCTATCTGTAATACCCACTGTCTGTCAGTAGGATTTAATTCCCCATTAAAATGAGTGAGTGTGGGTGCTGAATGAAACATTCCGGCCTTTCTCTCGCTCATCCTTCACTTCACCTGCAGACTCATTAAATCTGTCAAATTCTCAACCTTCCCTGACAGACACACCATTCGACGCTTATGCCTTCAATTAACCCGCCCTGGCCGCATGTGATAAGCTTCAGATAGGGCGAGGTGTTTAGCGGGGTCAAAGTTCAGCCAGAAATAATGTGCCGAGTTACAGCGCTACGGACTGCATAGGAATTGAAATACAGCCGAATTACGGCTAGATAATGACAGGAAATAAAACATAAAGAGTAAGTAATGGAACTATTTCAATTACAGGCCGACATTACAATCGAGCGTGTTCATCTTCGTTGTCGTTTTAATTTACTGCAGTGAAGGTCTGGCTGGTGATAATAGCCGTGAACTATTCCTACAAAATGACAGCTGAAAATGTGCCCAGGGTTTAATGCATCTGAAACTTTTAAATGAACATAGTGACGCTGAAGCAATTAAAAGGCAAATTGAACTGATTATGAGTCATCGGTGCATTTTATGATCCGCTTTACTTGAAAAAATGGTTGGATGATTTTCAGTTCATCCAGGTTCTGTGTTCAGTGACGGAGTAAGTGGATTTGAATAATTTAGGTATTTAACCAGACTAGAAGCCAGAGGGTTGTTAGTTTAAATCTATCTTTCATCTTTCATTGATTATCAATTATATGCGAGTAATTTGGTGACAGGATCCTGAGCACCCAAGGTTCAGCCATGCCCAAAAGCCAGCCTGTCTGGTCCGATCCCACAGAACTCCTGATCCCGGGCATGGAGCCCAGCAGGCAAAGAGCCCAAGGCCACCAACCCGGCATTCGACTTTCCTCAAATCAATATTCTATCAAGCACCCTTGGGATGCTTTGGCCAAGAAGTCCGATCCAGTGAGGCCCCATCCTGCAAACCACAGCATCCAAACATCACAGGACACCCCTTGTGGGGTTATGACCAGAGGGGCCAGAGCTGTTCCGTTGGCACAAGAGCAATCATAATGTTTATGGTTTTAAAGTTACAGCTAATCAGTATACAATATATGTACTGTATACAGTATACAACATAATTATCTGTATAACAAGCCCTGACACTGGAGACTCATTCCAAAAATGCAGCATAAATATCTGCTTAAAGAGTTTGGAGAGAGAGAGAGCGAAATCATTTTTGAGAGTTCAGTAGTGCTATGTTGTAGTTATTATTTACTTTGGTTGGTTTCTCTTTCACTTGAGACTCTAGAAGGCAGGTATCCCCTTTTTTCTTTCCTTCAAATAGAAATCTGGCCTCCAGTATTGAAGTAAAGGTGAGAATTTGCATTCTGATTGCAATATGGTAACCACAACCTCCTTGCTCAAAACACGAATAACTGAGTTTATGCGGTGATTTACTCACTCATCATCTATACCGCTTAATCCTGTATTCAGGGTCACGGGGGCCTGGAGACTATCCCAGGAGACTTAGGGCACATGGCAGGGTACACCCTGGTCAGGGTGCCAATCCATCGCAGGGCACAGAGACACACACACTCACTCATTCACACACTACGGGTAATTTGGGAACACCAATTGGCCTAACCTACATGTCTTTGGACTGTGGGAGGAAACCGGAGTATCCGGAGAAAACCCACCAAGCACGGGGAGAACATGCAAACTCCATGCACACAGAGACGGGAATCGAGCCTGGCCGGGGATCGAACCCAGACCCTGGCGGTGCAAGGCGACAGTGCTAGCCACTACACCTGCGGTCATTTATTTATTTATTATTTATTACATGTTCATGTATTTATCAGCAACAGGAATCTGTAATCAAATCCAATCTAATATCTTCTCTTAAGCTTTTATTATGGAATATGGAATAACTTGGTATGCATACAAGGTCGATATGTTGATATGCATACAAGGATAGTGTATAAATAATCATTAATATTACAGTATCCAGCTACAGTACGTGTTAATATATCATTGATGGGGCCACCATTTAAAGTCATTTAACTGAAGAACTGAAAATGGAGCTATTCTTCATAGCCAACAGATATGACATCACACTTAAAAGGAGGGCGGGGTGCGGGAGAGGTGGGGGTGGGGGTGCGGGAATTCGAATGTTGAACAAGACAATGGAAGATGCACACGGCAGACGTGAATAGAGCGCAGTGCAATACTAACGGCATATTATATAAAATTGATAATTGCTTGACTTCAACGGTAGGGGATTAGCACATGTAAAAAAAAGATTAATAGCTAACTGTTTAGATTTATTTTCTAAAAAATACAAAAAGTGTACAGCGTACATGCAGCGTACAGTGTACATGTTCAAAATGCAACAAAAATCCCCACCCCTTTCAATACTCATAAGTGGTTAGCACTGTCACCTTGCACCTCTAGGATCAGGGTTCGATTCCCGTCTGTGTGCATGGAGTTTGCATGTTCTCCCCGTGCTTGCTGGGTTCCCTCCGGAGGCTCCAGTGTCCCCACACAGTCCAGAAACATGCAGATTAGTCGAACTGCCTGTAGTGTGTGAATGTTGACCAGATGTCCTACCGCGGTCATAAAAATGGGAATGAATACAGTGGTCACCATTGGCCACCACGGTCCCTAGTTGAACTACTGAGGCCTGGTTAGATTTAATATGAAGAAATGATGGGTGGCTCAAGACTTTTGCACAGTCTGTACTGTATAACGCTACATACAAAAAACAACAACAACAACGTGTTAGTGCTTAAATCTTTTGATTAGCAACGAGCACATTTGAACTCATCTGCACTATAAGCCTTTTACATCATGTTAATTATACTTACGTTTGATTTTAGTCTCTTTCAAAGCCCCCCCCCCCCCCTCTCTCTCTCTCTCTCTCTCTCTCTCACTCACTCACAGAATCAAACAGACTTGGATGTGACTTGGATGTGACTTTTTTATGCATCAAGTATTATTTTCAAAATGTAGACCACACATTTAAATTTTAAAGCATGTTCTTTTATATTCTATTTAAAATGCTATCTCTGTGAAGTTTTATTCATTGTGTTGTTTCACTCAGAATATTTGGACGAGAAACCGAGTCCACGTGTGCCTTAAGTTCCATCGATGATTCTCTTGTTTACCGCCTAAAAGTAAAACGACCCTCGTGTTGCTGCGTCTGAATCGCCAGCTCAGATGCTACAGCAATGCAGAACAAGACTGTTGTTTCATACACACTAAGCCAAATCAAATACCAGTTGCATATTTGTTTGACCTCTGCATAATCCAGCCAGCTGTCAGTCAGAACGTGTGACTTTATTTTTATTTATTTCTTTTTTTTTTTTTTTCATTATTATTCATATCCATGACGGCCAACGTGCTGTGACTACTGGCCATGAGATCTTGTTATCATCCATGAAAAGGAGACACAAAGCAGCTAAGACAAGACTAATGAACCAGCGCACAAATATAACAAAAACAAGCAGGTCCAAGCCCGGGGGACTTCATATGAGGAATTCATATTTGCTAAAAATAAAAAAATAATAAAAAACATTCTTTTGTGAGTTATATCCATGTACTACTTCAGAACTTCCACTTTTTGTATGAACAATCATCCATCCATCTAGGACCAACCTCTTTAGTCTAACTAGGGACTGTGGAGACCAGTGGTGACCATTGTATTTATTCCCATCTTTCAGTGGTTCATGATACCACTAGGCGTTTCAAAATGCTGTTGTCTGTTCTCAATGACTGGTGTGTCGAGTCTTGAGATGGCGCAGGGTAGCTGGAGGTTTTCATTCCAACGAAGCACGAGTTGCACCTGCTACTTAATTAAAGGACAAAATCTCCTGACAAAAAAAAAAAAAAAAACAGCTGTGGCTTATGGTAGGGAAAGAAAACCCGCGCAACATACAAGCTGAGATGGATAAGACCCTGATTTTGAACATTTTGAACATTATTCGGTTGTACCCGTGCTACAGTAACGTCCAGTTTCCATTTGTATCCTCTAGTGGTATTTAACTGCATGCTATGGAAGAAGCTGGGACTTCTTAAGTAAAAGTGGTGCTTAGGTAATGCATAGCCTCACTTTCTGCTTCATTGTTTTGCTAGCAAAAGTGTTATATCTTTTTTTGCTTATTTGAAGGTGGATCATTTGAAGGTTTGTATGTAGCTGATTCATACAGTAGATGTTGCAGAAGAAAACTCTGGGAGAGAACTGCTCGTATGCTGGTCAGAAAGACAAATCAAAAGCCCCATTTGACTGCAAAAAACCTGCAGGAAGATTTAGCAGACTCAGGAGTGGTGATGCACCGTTCCACAAGACCTGTATGGAAGAGTCAGCAGAAGCAAACCTTACCTGCGTCCCCATCATAAAATCCAACGTCAGAAGTCTGTAACAGAACATCTGCAGAAGCCTGATACGTTTTGGAAACAAGTGCTGTGGACTGATGAAGTTAAAACAGAACTCTTTGGCCACAATCAGAAAAGGCATGTTTGGAGAAAAAAAGGAGCAGCATTTCATGAAAAGAACACCTCGGCAACTATTAAGCATGATGGTGGATCTATCATGCTTTGGGGTTGTGTTGCAGCCAGTGAAACAGGAAACATTGCACGGGTGGAGGGAAGAAAGGATTCCACTAAATACCAGCAAATTCTGGAAGCAAACATCACACCATCTGTAAAAAAGCTGAAGCTGAAAAGAGGACGACTTCTACAACAGGACAATGATCCTATACATACCCCGAAATCCACTATGGAAAACCTCAAGAGCAGAAGGTCTTGAAACGGCCATCACAGTCCCCTGATTTAAACATCATTGAAAATTTGTGGGCAGATCTTAAAAGAGCTGTGCATGCAAGACGACCAAAGAATATTACAGAACTAGAAGCCGTTTAGAAGGAAGAATGAGAGAAAATCCCAAGTACAAGAACTGAAAGCGGCTATAAAAAGCGTTTGCAAGCTGTGATATCTGCCAGAGGAGGCGTTACTAAGTACTGATTATGTAGGGTGCCCAAACTTTTGCACAGTTCCACAATAATGTTTTTATTTCTTATCTTTGCAACAATGTTTGCTGAAAATATTGTACATTTTTTCCATTTCCAAGAGAGACTGTGTTTACATCTTTCCAATTAAAAAAAATCACCAAAATCGGTTATTTATCAAGGGGTGTCTAAACTTTTGCATTAGACTTTTTGATTTAAAACATAAAAAACAAATGATAGCTAAAATGCTTCGAGCTTTAAGGGTTAACTGACAGGTCTCTCAAACTGCACATGTTGGTTGAGTAACTCCTCTGTGCAAAGGTAATACTCAACATCGTCTCCATCACAAGCCAGTCATCCAGGGACGATGGATGAGGAAGTTTTAAAAAGTTGAAACTAGCATTGATGACAAACCACCATGAACTGCGACAAAGGTGATTTTCAGAAATGTGGGTTCAACAATGGCATGAACACATTGCTTGTGCTGGAGATTATGTTGAGGAAGACCTTTGTACAGATGAAGAGTTACTCTACCAACAATATATTTTATTTTAATGATAAGAAGAAAAAAAAAACAGTACTCCCAGTTTTACATTATTTGTAGAATCCTTCAATAGCTACTACACTGGATTTGGTGACATTTTACAGTATATGGAAGTATGGAGCAGATTCATAACTTTTGCATCACATGGGGGCTATTCCTAAAAGTAAATTCTAGCAGCAATTCATCATGGTTCTTTCAATTCAGAGCAAATTGTGATAAAATGGGTTGTAAGTAAAATGTATATAATGATGGAAGTTCTTAGACAGTTCATGATAGTTTGACGTAGTTCGTAGTGAAGTCATACATTGAAAGTATACTACTGTACCAGTCAAAGGCTTGGATACACCTTCTAATTCCATAGTCATTCCTGATTTAGATTTTTCTTTTTCCCCCCACATTGTAAAACTATGCCAAAGGCATCCAAAATATGCAATAATCTCCTTTTTTGAGGTGTGTCTGCTACTTATGTTCTGTAAAGCACTAACCTGAGGTGCTGTAAAATGTTGATTTTTCAGGCTCAGTAGAGGTAAGTTTTGGTCTTGTTGTCCTGGGAAGGTCTTCATGAGAGCCGGTTTCATCATGGTGATCAATAGATTTTGCAAATGCACTTGAGAATACTTTTCTTGCAAGAATTTTGACAGATATTTTACAGTTACTCTAGGTTGCCCTAGGTGTCCATTGTAGAGCTTTGGGACCATCAGTACTTGGACCCCTAATGGACTGGAAAATCAGTATCCAGTGAATTTTATAGTCGATTAATGATTGGTATGTATTTCATAACCAGTGTATTTACAGTATATACAATAGTGTTTTTTTTTTTGTTTGTTTTGTTTTTTAATGTGATTCTGTACGGCGGCACAGTGGTGTAGTGGTTAGCACTGTCGCCTTGCACCGCCAGGGTCCGGGTTCGATCCCCGGCCAGGCTCGATTCCCGTCTCTGTGTGCATGGAGTTTGCATGTTCTCCCCGTGCTTGGTGGGTTTCCTCCGGGTCCTCCGGTTTCCTCCCACAGTCCAAAGACATGCAGGTTAGGTTAATTGCCATTCCCAAATTGCCCATAGTGTGTGAATGAGTGAGTGTATGTGTGTGTGTCTGTGCCCTGCGATGGATTGGCACCCTGTCCAGGGTGTACACTGCCATGTGCCCCAAGTCTCCTGGGATAGTCTCCAGGCCCCCGTGACCCTGAATACAGGATTAAGCGGTATAGATGATGAGTGAGTGATTCTGTACATAATTGCGCATGTAAAGAAATCCCTCTGGGAAACATCAAAAAAAAGAATTGAAAGTGGATTAATTTTAAGGCAACACCTTAGCGAGTTACGGAGTATATCACTGACAGGGTGTCACATTAACATAGAAACGATTATGTCTTCTTTCCAGCAGATGTGTGTGATTTAGGAGACAACAGAGAGCATTCAAAGTGCTACATTACTGAACAGGGGCAATTAGCAGGTTTAGGGGTAATATGTAACCGCTTCTTAAATAGGCAGTATGTTTTGACTCTGAATATGAGTAAAGAATATATATATATTTTTTTTAAATATACAGAAGTGCGAAAATGTCTGGAGCAGATCCTCATTTCTTCGTAATTTGCCTCAGAGGAACCAGACGTTCTTGTATTTTTAATATAGTCTTGTGGAAGCGTTCTCTAGGAGTCTTTTAGTATTTTGATGTCTCTCATTTTCAGTCTGGTCAGTGTCCCTGAGCAGTTTCAGAGGAATGCGGTTTTGTTTGTTAAGCCACGCAGTGATCTGTGAATCATTCAAGCATAAAAAGTTTAACTTAAGGCATAAACCAGTGAGAAACAGGTGCAGATGATCAGGCTGCTGATTAGTATACTGCTGATGCGGAATGAACAGACGAGAGGGGAAACGAGGCTGCTGCTGAGGCTGTTCCATAAACAGGCCGTTTTTAAACTGTTATCCTTAGGCATAGTATCCTGTCAAAATAAAATAAAAAAAATTCCCAGTTCTTTCATTTAAACGAAATGATTTGATATGATTTAATATGAAGAAATGAGCAGTGGCTCAAGACTTTTGCACAGTGCTGTACTGTATGTGTCCATGATATAATAATGATAATTTCTTATATTATAAAAGAAAGCAGGTTAATAAACTACTGTATGGTGAAAGTCTAACTGCTGAACTGCTTGAGACGCCTTGGACGCACTGCAGCGTAGGCCAAGCAGCTGTTTAAAAAAAAAAAAAATAGAAAAGGTTGCATCCAGCATCGATGCTTTTATAACACGTTTCCAAACAGGGCTACAAAATCCGGACAGATAATAAGATTTCAGGCCAAGGGGGATAGATTTGCCGAAGTAAACAGGCAGCGTCAGACAGCCTGTTTGCAGTGTTCGGGTCTCACAGTCAGATCTCATCACTGCAAATTTTTTAGTGGAGAAAAACAACTCGTACGAGGAAAGTTATGAAAGGTTCTGCTTGTAGCTAGGGGCAGATTATCACAGCCTCGTTTACTGATAATATAATGACGCCGCCAGCTCATGTAATATCTGCTTTCAAATGGAAGAAGCGCAGCAGTCCTGGGATTCGGGTTCAAAGCGGGAGCGTCTTGAGCCAGGAAAAAAAAAATAATAAAATGTTATATTATCATTAAACAGAGTTCTTCTTTTTTGGTATATGTATCACATAGCGCATGGGAAAAAAAATTATTTGAATTTGACTTAAAAATAACAGGAGTCATAAGAAGGGTAAGATAAAGTTTCTACAAACTAGCAGAGATGGGTAGAGTAGCCAAAATTTTACTCCAATAAGAGTAGCTGTACTTCAAAATAATATTAGTGGAAGTAGAAGTAAAAAGTAGTCATCCAGTCACAGAATATATGTATGTATGTATGTATGTATATGCTGAAGTGTGTGTCTGTTTTGGCAGATAGAGAAGACACCGCAGTATGAAGCTGTTCTTTTGCAAGCGAATCATACCTTGTACTGTATATGATGCCAGGGATGCATTCACATTTTTGGGGATGCATATACTTGTATGTTCATAGACTGTTATATGTCATATGACTGATATGTACAATTAAAGTGAACATATAATCGCACAAACATGAAAACAGCATTCTATATGTACCGCAAGATTGTACGCAAAATCAAGATTGTATACAAGATCCCACTAGTAGCAGCATGGATTTATGGGCGTTCCCCAAAATTAGAGAAAGACGCAGAAACGCAGTGAGCATATGTAGGATGGATTCACAGGTAGGATGAATTTATATATAGAACACCGGTCGAAGGCTTTTTCCCACTATACCGCCTAATCTAATTGGTCATGTGATTATTAATGTGATTGCTGCGTCTCATTGGTGAAACATGCGTAGAATAAACGGTTAGAAAAGTAACGAGTCGGGTGTAGCTGAATGTAGCGGAGTAAGAGAAGCGTTTTTTCTTCTTCACAAATCTACTCAAGTAAAAGTAAAAAGTATGGTGCGGTAAAACTACTCATATACAGTAGAAGTAAAAAAAAAATTTCCAAATAATTACTTAAGTAATTGTAACGGCGTTAATGTAACTTGTTACTACCCACCTCTGCAAACTAGAGAGGATGAAAAGAAAAAGCGTACGACTTTTACTAATCCAAACTGAACACAAGGACTAGGAAGTCAAACGTCTGAGATTATAAGGTCAACAAAGGCAAACCTAATGGCTCTCAAGTGGTGCACCAGAATGTATACGCTATTATACTGTAGATCATAATGCCTTAAAGTCTTGACAATGCCACAGCCGTCAGTGACCGGGAGCCAAGAGAGTGAAACGGGTTGATTGCACATTTGGAAAATTCTCACAACCTTGTCAATAGCAGCAACCTTAGACTCATGAATGAGATAGAGGGTAGATGATGCTTTTCTTCCCAGTGTGTTATGCTGCCCTGTGACGCAGCAAGAGCAATGGTTAGGGGAAAAAATTATGTGCTTGGTTGGCTTCTCAAAGAAAGAACATGTAAGCATTTACTCTTCCTACCTGTTAGCTGTTGGATGAAAGTCGACAGCTGGTTGGTGGGTGGGAATTGGCAGATGTCCTAAATGGGAAGATAACCCGCAATTGGACTAAAGATGATGCATCAAAAGATAAGAGTAAAGGAATTCAAAATATCTATGAAATATTTTAGAAGAGTCAAATTATTGGCATTGGGTTGATAACTGTCCAGCACAAAATTAAAGTTTGGAAGGACAATGTTGGACCATGGGCTTATGTGCTCAGAAAAATATCATTAATGACCGTTAGAGATCACTTAAACGCTTGGTGAAGCTGCATTGTTACTACACAATGTGACAAGAACTCACCGGATGGGACTAAACAATTGTGTTTGTTTTAGTTTTTCCGGTGCAAAGAACAAAGTTCATGTCGGTCTGATTAGTCCAGAATTGACCCTATTCCAGAGCGATCGGTGCGTCAAGGTAAGAAGGGAAGTCCATGATACAGTAAGAACCACCCTTCGGATGTAGTGCACACTGTCCAAGCCTCTGGGAGGCATGGTTGTGATCTGGGGTTGCTTCAGTTGGTCAGGTCTAGGCTTATCAATGTTTTGTGGCAACATAATGAAGTCAGCTGACGACCTGAAAGTACTGAATGACCAGGATATCACATCTGTACTATATTTTTTCCGTCTCTGAAGACACAGATACAGTATATTCCAGGACTTGTGTTGTGGAAGTGGTTCTGAAAGTCTGTGGATCAAGGGTGGATCTAGAAAATTATTCAAGGGGTGGCAAGGGGGTGGCATTAAAATTATGAGGGGTGGCAACACTGAAGCAAGCATCCTTGCATGGGTTTCGTGGATTCAAGGAACGCTATTCTTATTCGGTGTATACACTAGGGTGTACATTTTTACTTTGTCCTATAAAAATGAAATAAAGGCTGATTTGTGATTGACTTGAACCTGATATCTGGATTGGAAAGTCGGATCAATTCAAAAACTCTTTTATTTTTAGAACACTAGGACACTAGTGCTGGGGTGGCAAATGGGGTGGCAAGGCCTTTTCTTAGGGTGGCAGTTGCCACCCCGTGCCACCCCGGTAGATCCGCCCCTGCTGTGGATCATTTATTTTCACTGCAATCAAAGCTGAAGGTGGTGGAACAAAATATTAGAATGTGTTTGTTGTTGTTGTTGTTGTTGTTGTTGTTGTTGTTTAAGTAATTTCTCAACATAATGTCCATGGTATAAGAGCTAAAAATGCTCTAAGGTGTGCTGTTACCGTAAATGAGTCCATTTCTGAGTGTTAACAGCCCCCGTTATGTTTTATTCCACTCCAGCCACTCCAGTTGTGGAAACTGCACAATGTGGAAACCGTGTAACTGCATAAATAAAACAAGACAGCTTAATCTTCGCCTGCCACAAATGTTACACCTTGTAATATTTTCATAAGCAGTTTCGCCAGAGGTCAACATTAAAATACAATCCTGTCAAACACCGTATACTTTACTTCCAGCTTTAATATGCACTCGTGTGTGAGAAGCTCGGGCAGTTTAAGGGTAAGGGCACTTTTAGCGTGACACATCTGTTCACACATCAAGGCTGAAATTGTAGTTTATATTGGAGATAAATGTTGTATCCTGGGACTTTACAGTCGTTTCTACCCTGCGGCTGAGTTATAGTCCAGACTCAAGTGAAACAGGTTGACCGATTGATCGACTCTGCCGGGTGGTCGCCTTCAAACAAGCAGAAAAAAAAAAAAAGAGTTCAAAGGCTCAACAGTGGTCTTGTAGAAGCTTTGTGTTTGGGTAAAATGCATAAAATTCAGTCAATTCCACATTAGCTACCGCATTAGATGAAATATACTTTGTGAGCCAATTGGCAAAAGAATTGCTAGAGGGAAGATTTTCAGATGTGAAGCTCCTGAAATATTTTACGACCATTGCAAATGCTTATTCATGAGTTGCTAGCATAACGCTCACACTACAGTACAATCCTGATGTTATATTACATATATAAAGATGTTCATTGAAAGTTGTTACAATTCATGCATTTTTAATTCAAGGTAAAAGACATTGATTTGAAATGTAATGAAATGTTACAGCACAGTGAAATTCCTTCTTCGCACATCCCAGTGTAGCTATGATACAGCGCCCCTGGAGCAGATAGGGTTAAGGGCCTTGCTCAAGGGCCCAACAGTGGCAACCTGGGTGAGCTGGGAATTGAACCGCCAATCTTTTGATCAGTAACTCAGTGCCTTAGCCCTCTGAGCCACCACTGCCCCTAAATTGTTGCAGACAATCCGGCCTGGGAATCGAACCCAGGCCTTTCGCATGGCAGGCGAAACACCTACCACTGAGCCACCAGTGCTCTATAAGGGTGGTTCTAGGTGCCAGAACAGAGACTAGTCTAGATGCATGTGTTCCTCGATGCCTGAGAGATGGTGGGACCAGCCTGGAGGATTGGAGGGAATATGATGCGGTGCATGGTGTGATTACAGCTGAGGGTAAGTGAGTGGTGGTCTGTTTTTAGCTTTCTAGGCAAGCATCAGTGTTTTGCATTTAATAGAGGAAAGCCAGGAAGCCAGAGCAGGGAGGAGAGAAGTGGGTGGTGTGGGAGAACTTGGGAAGGTTGAAAAAAAGACATACAGCTGCATTCTGGAACAGCTGCAGAAGACGAATAGTAATGCAGACGATATCCTCTATAAGAACTGTGTGTGTGTTTTGGTCATTTTAGCTGTAATTTTTACCTGTGCAGTTGGCATGAAAGTTTGTTTCTGTGGTACAGTTGCCATTTTAACATCTTGAGGGTCAATGGGAATTGACTCACTTTCTGAGCCAGCTCCTAGTGGTCATTTGAGGAAAGGCATGTTTCGCCACCTCTAAGCTGAACTCGTTTTTCAGAACCGACGGTCGTCCCTTGGTGTCTACTTGCCAGCCTGGCTGCAGAATATTAATGAAGGTGAAAGCCAGAAGGCTCGCTCTGATACAAGCTTAGAGAACTGGCTGTAAAGTTCAGACCTGTCTCAATGTCATGATCCCATAGAAATCTGTGTAAAAAAGGTGTTAACGCAGGGCTTTAGTCAGTGAAATAGGAGGTGGGAAAGTGATTGTGATGCGCGCAGGAAGACCTTTCCGTTTGGAGGTACCGTGGGATTAGTGCTTAAAAACACAAAATCAACAGAGCCTCGTTCCAGGCCGCGCTTCTGCATGTTCAGAACTCCGCGGGGTCGCAGCCTGGGATCAGCCCGTTCTGGATAGTGCAGAGTATTTATGCACGGTTCTGCTCCTCGTAAAACCCGCGTCGTTACAGGTAGAAATTATATATCTGTTTGCTTCTTTTCGTTCCAAAACCTTTTTTCTTTTTCTATTTGATGAACTCCTTAAATCTCCAGTCTTCCAGGAATAATACGATGCCACGCTGCACTCTTTCTAAAGTTAAAGTACCTGCTCTGATACTGTAGTTTTGCATTTACAAGCACAATTACATATGGGAACATGATTTTTTTTTTTTCAGGCTCAGCAATTACACAGAGAAACAGATGTAGAAGTATTTATAGCTAGAGCTCCCAGGGATGTAATGCTGGACCAGCATGTTCTCACACTTCCAAATTTCCGAACAACTCAAGATTAATAATAAAAAAAAGTACAACAGACAAGGGTCAGGAACAGAGTCAGATTACGTTTAATCTCTTGTAACTGACTCATGACATTCTCACAATACGTCGTACCCATTGTCCAGCCAACACACTGACTATCATGCAAAAGTACATTAATCATTAATTATTAGTGATTACACAATTAAATTTTTCTTTACACCCACCTCTTATTAGATTTGTTACAAGAACCTCAAGTATTACTCTGACTTTTACCTTAACCTGTTTCCCACTTGGTCCCAAATTGCCCGTAGTGTGTAAATGAGTGAGTGTATGTGTGTGTGTGTGTGTGTGTGTGTGTGTGTGTGTGTGTGTGTGTGTGTGTGTGTGTGTGTGTCTGTGCCCTGCCATGGATTGGCACCCTGTCCAGGGTGTACCCCGCCATGTGCCCTAAGTCTCCTGGGATAGGCTACAGGCCCCCCGTGACCCTGAATACAGGATTAAGCGGTGTAGATGATGAGTGAGTGAGTGAGTGAGTGAGTGAGGTTTCTACACATTTTTATGACATTGCTTGTTGACGTTTTTGGAAGCATCCATTATTTACTTGCTTAAAGTGAAAGCAGAGTAAATGGGCAAAAGTTTGTGGACACCATCGATAACCATCGCTATATGCAGTTCTCTCTTTAAACTGTTGGCACACGTTTGGAAGCCCATGATTATATAGAGTAAGATGTCTTTATATGCAGTGGCATTACTGTTTAATGTTTAAGCTTCACTGGTACAAACCTGTTGCAGCATGACAAGTGAAGTCCATTAACACCTGGTTTTCTTGCACCTGACCTCAACTCTGCTGAGAATCTTTAGGATGTACTGCAAATCTAACTTCCTTTCAAACCTTAGTGTATGACCTCATTAAGGCTCTTGTGGCTGAATGGGGAAAAATCCCCAATGCCATGCTTCAAACAGCAGGGTCCACCAGGTTGTTTCTGAGCTTGAAATGCTTGAAATGTCCTTCCAATGGCTGAATGGCTTTCCTGCGGCTTTTTCTTTGGTTTCAGATTGTCCCCAGATGGATGGGCTCTCGATCCACTTCAACCCTGGCCATGATAAAGCGATTACTAAATATGAAGGAATGAATGCATAAACAAATGAAACTTTTTTTTTATACGTATTTTTACACAGACCACTATAGTAAAGCGAATTCTTGCAATACTTTCGTCGAAGCTGGAGGTCAGTGCAGACAATGTACTCTTCAGATAATCTATTCTTGTGTAATCTTAGGAGGATTTGAAGCTGAACTTTTCTTCCGGTCAAGGTTATTCACCTACATGAGTTGAGGGCTCTGTAAAACAAGCATTTTGCCATTTACTTGATACATAGTACTTTGCGTTACATACATCACAATAATAGGTGGACGCCAGGTGAAATGAATATGAAGTAATGCTTTAGAATAGTAAATACGTCATAGATTTAACACCAGAACGTGATCAATAGTCTGCTGTGCCGTGACACTCGTGAGTCAAACACTGGAGTAATGCTTGTGTGCCGATTAAACTGCAAGAGCTGAGTTGTAATTCTCCCAATATTGGAGCAAGCTGAGTGTAAAGGACTGATGTGAAAGAGAATGAGAATGAACAGGATAGAGAAAAGTAGTACAAAAAAGGACATATACAGTACTGGGAAAAAAAATGGTTATAGAGGCTTTGACTCACACTGACCGATATGACCAGGGAGCAATAACGTTCCGCAGCTACTTTCTCAGAGAAAATACACTGACCATATGCATTGAGGAAAGTGCTTAGGCTCAGGCACATGGATTTTCTGTATAGTCTCCCCAAGGCTGGCATAGAAGCCTGAAAAATACTCTGAAATATGCTTTCTGTGGTTAAATAAAACTTGACAAATGTTACAAAAAAAACAGTACTTTATATAAATTTATTCTTGCTTTATAAAACTTTACAATAGAAAGCACTTATTATGGTTTGGCACCTTTGTGGCCTGAGGTCCTTGAATAGGTTTAGCAGTATAGACAATTACTCACTCACTCATCGTCTATAGCGCTTAATCCTGTATTCAGGGTCACGGGGGGGCCTAGAGCCTATCCCAGGAGATTTAGGGCACAAGGTGGGGTACACCCTGGACAGGGTGCCAATCCATCGCAGGACACACACACTACAGGCAATTTGGGAGCGCCGATTAACCTAACCTACATGTCTTTGGGAGGAAACCCACCAAGCACGGGGAGAACATGCCAACTGCATGCACACAAAGATGGGAATCGAACCCGGACCCTGGAGGTGCAAGGCGACAGTGTTAACCACTACACCACCGTCCCACCTTATAGACAGTTAATGGATGGATATTTATATTTTTCCAATTTTAAAAAATTCATCATGGTGGTGCCTCCGAGTGGCGCAGTGGTAAAAAGCGCTCGCCCTATCACCCGGAGATCGCGAGTTCGAATCCCGGGTGGTGCTGTAACCTCTCGCAGCCGGAGGTCTAGAGAGAGCTGATTGGCCGAGCTCTCTCAGAGGGGAGGGATGAGAGGTACTTAGTCCTCTCAAATTAATCATGGCTCTACAGCCAATCAGGGGCGTCTGTGAGCTCGCGCAGCGGAGGGAGCGGATAGCGCTGTCCTCCGAGTGTGTTACGCCGCCCCCAACGGTGCGCGAGCGAGCAGTTCGAAAAGATACGGTCGGCTGGCGTCACGCGGTTCGGAGGAAACATGTGATAGTATTCCATAGTCCTCCCGGCTGAGTGGTAGTAGTAGCTTAATGTGGGAGCCCCCTAGTGACGGGGAGGAATTGGACGTGACTAAATTAGGGAGAAAATCGGGGAAAAATCCAAAACAAAAACAAAAATTCATCATGGCATATTGTGATGGACTTCTGTTTCAGCTAAAAAAAAATTATAATAGAAATTCTACACTCTGACTGATTTCAGTATTAAATCGTCACGTGCATTCTAAACTCAACACTGAATTTCACCTTAAGTTTGACGATTTTTTGTCGTTTTTGCTACCAACCAGAGCTTTTCACGTGATTGGCCTTCCAGGTTAAGAGTCGTTCCAGCTTCATCGGGTAAATCACTTTTCCATTAGCTGTTTGCACAGCTCATGTCTCTCTCTGGATGAAAGTGTCCGATGAAAAAATGTAAGTAAATGAAATGTTAATAAAACTAGGGAGTTCAACACCTTCGAGACCTGCCGTAATTCAATTACTGGATATATTGTTCCTCATCTCATTGTTGAGTGCGACTAATTATGTTACTGAATGTTCCAGAAACGTTGTATTGCATATGAACAGTGTTATGTAATTTTAAAAAAGCATGTTGTTCTGCCTGAGAGAACATTTTATTTCCCCATAGAGAAACATCTAACTGACCCAATGAATCCATTTTCATTCTCTCTCTCTCTCTCTTGCTCTTTCACGCACATACACACACACATACACTCACAATCAGGAGCCCATGACGAGCAGAAGCCTGTCTCACATCACTAACCATTTATTATCCCCAATGTTCTCATCTTACTTAAGTGTTATACTGGGAAATTAAAGATCACACAGTGAGGACTAAAAATTGCATATTTCTTCTGAACACACAGCCACACCGTCTCGCTCTACATTTCTAATAAACAACAAAGCCGATACCTGTATTTTTACGGCACACACTAAATTCCTCCGTTAAGGTTCTGAAGGAGTGCTTAATGCACTGTGATCTGTGCGGATGCCGCGAAACCCAGGCAACATCGATGACAAGTTCATACTTTCACATTTTTTTCAGTCTTCTTTTTGAGCCAAAAAAGACAGGTGTAGACACACACACGCGGACACACACACACATATGCTAGCAGCTAAGCAGGTGCATGTAGGAGAGTAGCCAAAGATCTGACAAATCGATTATGGGTCAGGATTAAAGCATAGCTTCATTTTACATGCCTAAAAATCTATTCATTTATATTCAAAGTGACTTGAAAGCCTTCATAGAAATGTATCCACTGGCCACTTTATACTGGGACCAATTGATACTGAGGGGCAATCCCCACACCATTACACCACCCCCACCAGCCTGAACTAAGGCAGCTCGAATTCCTGGATTCAATCTGTTGTTGATGCCTGAATTCAGCCCGTGGCATCAGCGGTTGCCCAGGGTACCAAAGACAAGCTTTCCCCCCCCCCCCCCCTGTTGGGGTTTACTTTTTAAAATAATATTGCTGCACTTCTGCTGTGTTATATGGATTTAAACCAGTTTATTCCTGTGTCCTGTTCACATTAACATCCCTAGAAATACTGTGCTTTTTAGTCATTCCTTCGAGCATTAATACATTATTTCTGTTTAACAAATTGTTATGGTTCTAAAGTCAAAATGAACCATCACGTCGACTTGTAGAGTCATTCTGTATAGTTTAGGAAAATTTGCATTATTTAAAAACCTGAAGTATAAATACACAGTTTACATTAAAATCCAGTTCAGTTTGAAAAAAAAAAAAAAAAGTTCCAACAGTGTGTGTTCAGGAATTAAGTCGTGTCTGACTCTTCGTGACCTCATGGCCCATAGCACGGCAGGTCTTCACAGATGCCTTCCATGGGGTTTTCTTGCAGTGACCTACCCCTTACTGCTCAGGTCTGAATTGGAGGGAGTGGGGTGGGGGAGGGGAATTGGGCACCAATACAATACAATAAAATTTTAATCAATCATAGTTCATAGTTCATAGATCATACTGTAGTGATCTTTTTTTCTTTTTACAATTCTCAACTTTCCAGTTCCAGTAAGCCCAGTGTAGTTTCAGATTCCTGTTCTTTGCTGATCACAGTGAAATCCAATGAGGTTTGAGCTGCTGTGCATTCTGGGATGCTTTTCTAATCACCATGGTTGTAAACAGTGCTCATTTAAGTCACGGTAACAAATTGTAACTCCTGTGTTTAGAAACATTTTTTTTGCGTGAAAATCAAACACAGGTAACCTTTTAGAGATTATGAGCTTGTAGTGGTTAGCACTGTCACCTTGCACCTCCAGGGTCCGGGTTCGATTCCCGTCTCTGTGAGCATGGAGGTTGCATGTTCTCCCCGCGCTTGGTGGTTTTCCTCCAGTTTCCTGGAGTTTCCTCCCACAGACCAAGGACCTGCATATTAGGCTAATTGCTGTTCCCAAGTTGCCTGTAGTGTGTGAATGAGTATGTGTGTGTGTGTGTGTGTGTGCCCTGCGATGGATTCGCACCCTGTCCAGGGTGTACCCCGCTTTGTTCCCTAAGCCTCCTGGGATAGGCTCCAGGGCCCCCCACGACCCTGAATACAGGAGTGATGGCGTGAGTGAGTGAGTGAGTGAGTGAGTATGCTTGTGAAATACTTAAATCAGCCATCTAACACCAAATGCTCAAAGAAGAACAAAAACTGAAGCTCATGTTCTGAAACTGCATGTTTCCTTGATTAGATAACTGAAGCAGATGTATGAGCGGACGCATTCAGTCATTAGTCGAAGTCATTCAGTTAGTTTCTGGAGTGATGGTGAAAATCTAACCACATTTGCCGTCTGAAAACTTTTGCTTAAAACACACTCGAATATATGTTTTCAGACAGGTGGAATTTCCATCGCATACTGCATAAAGAATCGAAATATGGCTACTGCCCAAGACAGTCCATAAACTCCACTGATACTTTATGGTTCTTGCTATTGATCTACAGTAACTCCAAGACAAACCTGCAAGCGCATCTTAAGCGAGTGTGTTATGGATCTGGATGTGAAGAGAAAGCTTAATGCTGAATTACTGACACTACACTGGGAATGTGATTTAAAAAGTGCTGACAGATGGTGTTGCCGAGTCTTTCCGATAGTCTTGTGTCTGGCTAGCGATCAATCGAGTGTATATCCAGACTGTCCTGATCCATCCACACGCAAACACGACAGAAGTTAGCCATTTAACTACCACACGGATCCTTTGAACCAGAAGAAAGAATGCTTTAAAGCGGCTTCATTTTTATCTATGCTAAGGCTCATTGCTTGGTAAATTATTCAGTTCTCCGGCCCTCCAAAAGACAGCTGACTCAAGCCTTTAATCCGTTACTTTGAGGAACAGTGTTGCATTCAACTAGAAATAGATACATGTCAAACCATATAATAGTCTATAATGAATAATGAACCATGAACGCTGTTCGCCACCTTGACTAACACAACATTTACACTAGCGGAAGTGTAGCAACCACCCCTGATGTCAATTATCACTTTTTCCAATGAGCCAATGAGCAGCCAAAATGTACTTAGACAACATTTTTGGAAATGCATAAGTGTGGAAGGGTGATTGTTTTGATTGAATTCTTAGCTTTAGACCTTGCAAGCATGTTAGGAGCAGTGTTGGGGGACGTTACTTTTTAATTACATTACAAAACTACTGTCTTCAAAAAGTAATCAGTTACATTCCAGCGCTACTTTCTGATAAAAGTAACTAGTTCGAGTACGTTACTGGTAAAGTAACTAGTTCGAGTACTTTTCCATTGCAGAAAATGAAAACTCCTTTCTGCTTCCTCGTGCATGTTGTTTTAGTCAGGACCTTTATAATTATTCTACCATCATCACTCAGTGAAGTTTGGCCCATAATCTGTTAACTACTAATACCCCTGTCTCACCTACGCGGTGTTAGGAACCTCCACTAGAGGTCACTGTTCATGTCTGTTTGTAGTTTTTGTTGGTTGATAGGGCTCACCTGAACCGAGGTGGCTCATTAAACATCTTATAAATAGCAGTTTGTTCTGGAAAACTGGGTTGAGCATTATATATCTGTATATCTTTATCACAGTCAAGTGGGCATTCTGGTTTGTTTGGTTTTTGTTTCTTTAAGTTTATATTTTGGTTTGGTTTGTAACCTTTGTTTTCAAGAGGGCTCTATTATTAGTTTGCTTTTATGTTCTCTTTGTGTAGATGGATTCATGGAGCTGCCTTGTTCAGTGTTTAGTTAGGCTGTGTCTCCTCCTGTGTAAGTACACATGAGGCTATTCCAAACTAGTGGCTAACCTACTAGCAACCAGAACCATTAAGGCTTGTGTGGCATGGAGGCCGGACAGAACCACCGCTGCAGAGCCAGCTTATAATTTGAAGTTCTTATTTGATTGACAGTGTGCCGCCTTAGTTAAAATCTAATTGATTGAGCATGACTAATAAGTATAGTATAGTCCAGTTATATCTGTATAATAGCAATTCTGGTGGGAGAAGGTCAGGAAAATGATTGACAAGCAAGAGGAGACGCCTTTCACTTATTGGCTTGGATGTTGATGATTCAGAAATCTGGTTAAAAAAATCTGCTTTTGAGCAGACTCACTACTGAAATACAAGGAGAACAAAGAGCAAAATGTGTTCTGACTTACAATTCACTGGGTGCATTTTCACGGAACCATAAGAGGCTCCTAATAGTGGGAATCATTTCTCAATCATAATAAAACTGCATGATTGTAAACACCTCAATCAGGACTGTTTAAATCCATCCGGCCAGATTGGAATTAATTTAAACCGGAATAATAGAGGTTGTATAAACCTTTTATAAACCATTCAATAGATAAATATTAGGCACGTAAACAATTAATCTGATGGTTCCTCTTTTGTAAAGTAAATATATTCTTTAAGTGCATGATTCCAGGAGGGAAATTTTTATTTCATTCCTAATCAGTAAACTCTGTTAAAACAACTCTGTCCCACCAGTCTTTACTGTCGTCCACGGGAGGAGAAAACACTGATTGGCTCACTTTGTACGTAATAAAGCATCTAACCAATCATACATGAGACTGAATTATTTTAATCAATAAAAAACATAATAGGTGGGATTTATCAGAAAAGATAGGAAGTCTAACCTAACCTCAACGATTAAGAAAAATCCTTCTTCTGTTATTTCCCCAGCATATTAAACACTTCACAGGGAGCAGAAGCACAAGTCAAAAAATAAGGTTTCATTCTGATGAAATGCTTTAAGTATGTAAACACACATCTTATCAGATTACACAATAGATTCCAAGTAAACACTTAAGATGGAATCTCTAATAGGAATGATGTCAATTTGATTGAAGAATTGTTGTCTGGCTACTGTAAACGTAGCTACTAAGAACACCTTTACAACTGAGACATCAACTGGTCCTGAACTTCCAGTATCAATTAGCAATGCATTTCCATAAGAAAATTCAAAGGGTGATTGCTCAATAATACCATTACACTCATTTCAATTGGGAATTAAAGATAAAGAACATTAAATCTATTTGCTTTGGAATATGTGAATAAAGAAAAAAAAATTAACTTAAGAATAATAATAAAGTAATTGCTCTAGCAATTGTACTGGCTACTCTATGATTTACCTTAACTTGTACTCACCAAAGCCTTAGGTAGATAGGATTAGTCTCTTCAAAATATTTATAACAGCATTATTACACATTATTACCATGATAATACTCATATCTGAGCGGTAATTAAGAGAGATGAGGAAATTTCTGTTTCTTCTATAAACCCATATTCCTAGAGCGTACCAATTATCAGGTTAACTTTATAACATGACATAATACAACACAACGCAAGCCTGTTTAAACAGCCTGAAGGATTATTTAAATTATATTACTCATGTTGCGTTATGCATATGGATGCTAAATTAAAAAAAATTCAAGGATTCAGAGCACACAAAGATTTTTTTTTGCACCAGGGGCAAAAATAAAAATAAAAAAAATCACCAAAATGATTTTGAAATCAAAATTAGTTTATTCAGATAATACTATCATATGTATTTTGTAATAGAATTTTCTCAGAGAATGAGGAAGAAAAACAGAAACAATTCCAAAATCCAAGAGTAGCACTAGAATTACATCCAAAAGTCCCCAAATAAATCTAATCACTTCTTGAGCTCAGGTCAGTCAGTTGGGGAACATACACCAGTTACTGCATGTTTTCATACCACTGTGAAATAGTGGTATATTTGGCAGGAATACCTTTAAAAGCCTGGCAACATATAGGCGATGGGCTGACAGCGAACGGGATTCACAGCAGGATTTTTGTGTTCAAAAAAACATGGCCTGACTTATGGGTTTGCTGCTATATTGTCAGTCAAGAACCAAATTACTCACTCATTTTTAATAACTATCCTGTTCACGATATAAATGATCCACAACATAAAACAACATACATTTGCTCAATTTAGATTCAGCTAAATCCACCCACAGGTATGTTTCTTCTAACACAGACAGCAAATGGAGCTCAGGATCAAACCAGGGACCACCATGCTAACCTAGTCAAATTAGGGTTTATTTCCAATGCTGTCTGCAGCAAAAGATCATACAGAAAGAGGAACTAGTTTTGTCCGCTGTTTTTTGCATCATCGAGCATCATAAATTCGCACTGTTATTTCACCACAGACTTTGAATATTGGCAAATTCATCTGACCCAGCAGATTCAAGCTTGTTTGAAGTTTAGTGAGTATTTCGGAGAAATGCTGAAGTCTGACAAGTCAATATTCTGTACTTAAAAGGCTAAGACTTTGCTAACATTGTATTATTCAGATAAACTGACTTTGCTGACATGAAGAATCAGAGGTATGCAGGGATATTATATGTGCCTCATTTGAAGGAAATAGCTGTTTAGCAAAGTGAATTATTTTAATGAATAACACAAAATCCATTCCATAGGGTGTTAAAGCTAATTAATGTCAATAAATTGACCTTAAATCGCAAACCGGTGGTGTTAGGGGGGAGAATATTTTCACTATGTACAGGTTCTGTTTCAAGGCCCTGAATATTTTACATCATAAAACAAACTGTAGAGAAGTTTTATTTTTTAATAACAAATGTGCTTACAGTTTTTTTTTATTCTCGAGAAATCCCCAAGCTAGAAGACAACACTAATTATGTTTACATGAACACCATTTCTTCAATCTGACTAAAATCAATCTGATTTAATGGTTTACATGGACGCTGACCTCATAAGATGTGTGTTTATATGATCAAAGCATTTAATCAGAATATAAAATGGTTCTGTGTACTGTGATGCATTTAAACAGCCAGAAATATAACAGAAGTAGTAGGATTTTTCTCCAACTCTGAGGTTAGATTTAGCTTCCGATCTTTTCTCATAAATCCACCCTTCTGCATTATGACTGATTACAAGAACTCAGACCTGGGTATGATCGGTTAGTACCTTTACTATGTGTTAAGTAGTGAACAAATCAGTGCTTCCTCCTCAGCAGCAGAGCCAGTGGATGAAAGTAAGGACAGGTCTGAGAGAGTTGTTTGTTCTCACATGGTTTCCTGATCAGGAGTGGAAGCTATTTTTTTTTTTTTTATCATCAATGGTTTAGATGCCCCCTCTCATTCCGATTGGGAGAGATAGGGTCAGACTGTTACGACTGAGGTGATTTTATTAGCTGTAGGTGTATTTTATTCCGATTGAGCTATACAATTAGTACAACATTAGGGTCAGTAAAAACGCACTAATGATCATAACGTAGCACGCACAGACATACAGTTTTATGATAAAATATATGCATGTTACATTCTTAAACAAAGGTTTAGCAATTAATTATTATTTTGTTGTTGTTGTTAACTCGACCAGGGAGAGAATGAGAGCATCCTCTAAAAAGCTCTTCGAACAGCACAGAAGTGGCTTTATTGGCGGTTATTGTGTTACCACTTATTTTTCAACTGAAATACAATTCTCTCAACAGTAGAAAGGGGTACTTCAAAACTTCTAGGTATCTGTCAGTGGGACAGTCCACCTCTCAGAGTGACCAACAATCCAACCTCTTTGAAAATCAGTCATTTCCTTGGAAATCTCCTCTTGTAAGCATGCTTCAAGATGGGTCTAACTCATTTTGGTGAATACATTTTATCATAAACCAATGGGTCTCTATTTACTTCTTGCATGTTTGTCAATAGCACTTAGAATTGCTTGAGGTTTGTGATTGATAATTCATAGGGCACAGAATAATCCAAGCCCGGAGACAAGCAGTGTTGTGTAAAGGAGTATAAAGGAAGCCAGTTAGGAAGTTTCATTAGTAGGCAGCTCAGACCTCTTAACAAAAACCCCGCTCGTTATTAGAGCTGCACTACAAACACCATTACCCACACACACACGTATATAGAGGCACAAACACACTCACATATGCTTCATACACGTCCATATAGCATTTATAACGCCGGCCCACGTTTAGCCAGCTGGATATTGCTCTGTAAAACACGCTCTGGTGATGAGAAATGCCGAGCCAAGCACACATGCACGCAACACACACACACACACGCACGCAAACACTACACTAACATTCACACACGTAACAATGTAGCAACAACCCGACTGAGGTTTTAAAAAAAACACACACATACAACGGCGCGCGCGCGCCAGCAGCGATCAAACTATTGGCACAAAAGCTAAACATACTTGTTTTCTACAAACACCAATATCCCGAGGAAAAACGAGGCGAGAACTTACCATTTTACTCAAGTCCATAGCTGAAGAGATAAGAGAGATAGAGGCGCGTTGTGGAAGCAGAGCAAGTCACTAGTACAAGTCTGAATCTACCGTCTAACGGAAGAGAGAGAGAGAGAGAGAGAGAGAGAGACTATGGGAGGGTGAGAAGGAAACGAGAGAGGAAAAGAGGAGACGGGAATGGAGGAGAGGAGAGAGGCGGAAGGCTCCGTTAGCTCAACATGTGCCCCGGTTCGCTACAATATCACCTCCCTCCACATTTCCGGTGCAAAGAAGCGTGTGGAAAGAACCGAGTGCAGAAAACAGAACCCACAGACGCGACATTTATCCTACAGCCCCACAGTCTCAGCCCCCGAGTCCAGGAGCCTGCATGCACCAGGAGGGGGGAAAAAACGAGTGATTACACAGGCTAAATGATATCAGCCCTACAATAATACGAACTACAGTACTCTCTTTATTATCCACTACATCCGATATCACGCGTGCATTATCAACAGCACTCGAAAACACACGCAAATAAACAACAAACGATCTACACGACGTCGACAAATACATTACACCATCGCCTCGGTGTCCTAAACTTTTGTAAACGATTGTTTACGCGGCGTATCAGTGAACGCTGCCCTCGTGTGGCTGCTATCCGCCTTAGCTGCATCTTTAACATGATCTCCTTAAGACTTCAGCCAACCGAGAATTTACTAGATTATAACCTCCGAGTATAAGGGTGTAAACTTGTTTAAATGTTCAAATCTGAGTGTAAAAATCTAATTAGTAAGAAAATTTAAAATTTTGAAAATCATCCATATATCCATAAACAAAACATTAGTTCAACTGAAAAAAAAAGTGTTTACTACATACATAATGTCTGAAAAGACCTTGGAGAGAAATGTGAAAAGGATTGTTTTTATTTTAGCGCTCAGATTATTCATTTGTTCCAATATATCCTACTCAGGGTCACAGTACAGAGCTGGAGGCTCTCCTGCGAACGCTGGGCAAGATCTCACACGAAATGAGATACACCCGTTCATCACAGGGCACCATGAACGCACACCCACAGTTTACTCCTTGCGTAGGCAATCCAGCTACCGGTGTGTTAGAAACTGCAGATCCCAAAGGAAACCTACACAGACACTGCACAGACAGTGCGAACGTGAAACGAAACTCCACACAAACAGTACCCCGAGTTTTGGGATCAAACCGGCGACCCTGAAGCAACAAGACCCGGTAACATAGTGCTACTCACGCTCTGATTATAAAAACTTAAAATGTAAAAAGACTTGTGCCTACTTGACTTCCCAGGAGTTTATTTAAATTTACACCAATTTGTTTTACTCATCATTAAAAAAGTAAATCATAAACTCTATGTAAACATTTAAAAGACGCTGTTCTTGCTATTCAGAGTGAATAATAATTATTAAATGCTGCTTGTACAGCACCAGAGACAATGAGGTGGAGAGGAGCCTTCGCCAAAACAAGGCATGCTATTCACTGGTTTGTCACTCACTCACTGGTACAGTGCACAGACAGCTAAATCCTCTTTCCTTCCCCCCAAAGATAATAAAACAGCAAAAAACAAGAGTGTTGTGTCAGTTTATACCAAGGAGTTGAATGCTCAAATCTGACTGGTCAGAAACAATTGATGAAATGACATTTCAATTATATAATTAACTATGACTAGTACGGTAGACGACCCAGTTAATCTGTTAAAATAATACAGTACATGGATTTAAAATGATTTATTTCGGTCTGACATATGATTGTTTAGAAGCTTCCTATTTGTGTAATAGTGAGGAAATCAGTGCCTCCTCCTCATCAAGCGAACCAGTGGATGGATGAAAGTAAAGCTGTTTGTTTTCACAGAGTTTACTGATCAGGAATGGAGGCAAATTTTCCCTCCTGGAAATTCGTCATGTCTCCTAATTACCACCACGTGGGGCAAACATGTGAAGAAAATATATTTATTCTGACAAGATCAAGTGTTTACATGGCTAATATTTATCCACTGTAACTATTATCAAAGGTTTACACGTCCCATCTCATTCTGATTGGGCCGGATCAAGTCAGACTGTTCCAACTGAGGGGTTTACATGATGTACTTTATTCCAATTGGCATATTACTCCCATCATTAGTACAATATTAGGTTCTATGTAAACACAGCTAATGATCACATTGAGTGCACAAACACAGTTTTATGATAAAATGCATGCAACATTATCAAGTCATAAGAAAATCAGGTTTACCAATTAATCCATTACATCATATATTGTTGACTTGTCTTTAGGAGCTGTAGGAGAACAACTTGACCAAGTACAGAATGAGAGCATCTTTAAACAGCACAGAAGTGACTTTCAGAAGGCCCAGGTCGACCTTCTCGTGACTCTGGTACAGTTCTTACCCTTTATTTAAACTAAAATATACATCTCTCAACAGTAGAAAGTAATATTTCAATATTTCTAGGTATCCGTCCGTGGGACAGTCCACCCCTCAGACTGACCAACAATCCAGCCTCTTTAGAAATCAGACATTTCCTTGGAATTTTTACCTTTATGCATGATTTACAATGGTCAGATCTATTCTAACACATTTGTATACATGCACACATTTTAAAATAAACCTACATGTCTTTATTTACTTCTTGCATGTTTGTCTAATTGCACTTTGAGCTGCTTATGGATTGTGATCGATCATTCACAGGACATTGAATAATCAAAACCCTGGACAGAAGCAGTGTTGTGTAAATGAGTATAAAGGAAGACAGTTTTGAAGTTTCAATAAATTATGGATTTTTGAAAATAATTTTATTATGCTTAGAACGTTCGTATAAGTTGCTACATTTTTTGTGTTAATTTAAGAATAAAAAAGTAGGGGTATAGTAAGTACAGCTGCTTTAAAATAAGCAATAACATGCAGTATCTTTTGCAAGGATGTTGAACATTAGCTGTAACAACTACAAATATACTTTTTTATTCTTTACTAAATAAAATTTGTAATTTGAAGTTGGCAAATTGCTGTGAGGAACAAAACACATGGGGTGTACTGTTATAAGCAAATCATCAACTTTGGCACAGTAACGGATCACATCATACTACCCTGTGGTTTATTGTTTTCTCATAAACATTACACTCCACCTTGTTTTAATCCTTGGGGCAGTGTAACTCTGACTTACTATAAACACATACTTAGCCTTTTGCTAAGAATGAAATGTTTTTGACGGCAGGAACAAGACATACACACGTGGACAAAATTGTTGGTACCCTTCGGTCAGTGAAAGAAAAACTCACAAGGGTCACAGAAATAACTTTAATCTGACAAAAGTAATAATAAATAAGAATTCTATGAATGTTAACCAATGAAAGTCAGACATTGCTTTTCAACCATGCTTCAACGGAATTATTAAAAAAAAAAAAAAAAGAACTCATTGAAGTTCATGGAACAGGCCTGGACAAAAATGATGGTACCCCTAACTTAATAGTTTGTTGCACAACCTTTTGAGGCAATCACTGCAATCAAACAATTCTGTAACTGT
>QNUK01000005.1:5900000-5916508 GCA_013621035.1 Clarias magur | reverse complement strand
ATATACAGTGTGTGTGTGTCTCACATGAGATCGTCAAACTATTTTTTATATTACTCAAAGATAACCCGAGTAATTGCAAAATGCAGTTTTTAAATGATGATTTTATTTGTTAAGGGGAAAAAGCTGTCCAAACCTACGTGGTTGCATAAAACTATATAAAATAATCAGCTCCTAAACCTAACAACTGGTTGTGCCACCCTTGGTGGTAATATCTGTGAAGAAGTGTTTGTGATGACTGGCAATGAGTCTTTTACTCATACAGAGGAATTTTGGCCCACCTTTTATGCGGAATTGTTTTAATTCAGCCATGTGGGAGGGCTTTTGAGCATCAACATCCTGTTTAAGGATCTCTTATTATTATTATTATTATTATTATTATTATTATTATTATTATTATTATTTTATTTAAAAAATCATTTAGAGAGTACGTGAGTATGGATGTATGTATGAGCTTAGAACGAATCATTAGTGGCAGAGCTCAGGGCAAAATGTTTAGAATTAATACAGGCTTTAAACATCAGGTTGTGCTTTAAAGCATTATGTCTTGGAAATCAGAGCTGGCAAGTGTATATACCAGAGCTGGTATATACATGAAAGTCCAAAGAGCCATTCAGTTTTCAACCTCAGACGGAGTGAGGTTGTTGATGGAGTGCTGAGGCAGAGTCTGGGTCTAGACCAGATGTAACCAGAATCCGTCCTCTTGTTCGTAACTCCTTTATAGCTTCCTTGCTTGCTATTCTTCCCTTCAGTGCCATTTTGAGAAATTTCTATCAGCAGGAACCAGCCATGCTCATTAAAAGCTCATGAAAACACCAAGTGCTGTCACAGTGTGCCGCTTTTGGAAAGCATTCTCCTGTCTTAGGGGAGGGGTTTTCTGGCAGAGACTAAATAGATCACACTTATCCTCTTTTTATAAATGCATAAGCATACACAGTCACTCAGTCAATTGTTTTTTTTTTGTTTTTTTTTTGTAAAATAGTCCCAGCTCATATCTCAGCGAGCTGAATGTGGGAGGCCTGGCTGAAAAAACGCGCATTATAGTGGCAGCTGGGCTGTTACGTGTGATAAATTTTAGTCTTCAGTCGAGGAGAATGTGAGCTGCTAGTCTGCATTATTGGCCCGTCAGCCGAGCATGTCAGGGCTGTGTTGGAGCGAGGAACCCGCCTCCTTCCTGACCTTTAACACTGCCCCCCCCCACCACCACATCTCTGACAGAGTAGTGATGAATCAGCATGCATTTCATTAAATAAAGAGTCGTTAGTCCATGACTCACACACACAAGCACACACTTTTAAGAACAAGGGACACTTAGTGTCGTAGAAGCCTTACTATAGTGTTGTTAAACAGCAAGTGAGAAAAGGTCACACATTTACTCTAACTATGGTATTTTCGGCATATTCCTAACATTTATACTGTATATATACAGTACAGACCAAAAGTTTGGACACACCTTCTCATTCAAAGAGTTTTTTATTGTGTTCTTTAGCCCAAACGCGTCTCTTCTGCTTGTTGCCTGTCCTTAGCAGTGGTTTCCCAGCAGATATTCTACCATGAAGGCCTGATTCACACAGTCTCCTCTTAACAGTTGTTCTAGAGATGTGTCTGCTGCTAGAACTCTGTGTGGCATTGACCTGCTCTCTGATCTGAGCTGCTGTTAACCTGTGATTTCTGAGGCTGGTGACTCGGATGAACTTATCCTCCACAGCAGAGGTGACTCTTGGTCTTCCTTTCCTGGGGCGGTTCGCATGTGAGCCAGTTTCTTTGTAGCGCTTGATGGTTTTTGTGACTGCACTTGACCTTCATTTCTTAAAGTAATGATGGCCACTCGTTTTTTCTTCACTTAGCTGCTTTTTTCTTGCCATAATACAAATTCAAACTCTTTGAATGAGAAGGTGTGTCCAAACTTTTGGTCTGTACTGTGTATATGTGTGTGTTTGTGTGTGTGTTCAGATCTGGATCTCTAGCTTATTCCAGGAATAGTGTTTGTAAGGTGGAAATACAACCAGGATGCAGCACCAGTCTTATTCCAGCGCACCATGCACACACCCATTTACACATTTGCTAACACTTTAAAATAGACAGTCTGGCGAGCTGTATGCTTTACAAAGTGCAAAGTGGGAGAGAACATGAGAGCTCAGTGGAAAGCCAAACAGACTCACGGGTAATGATGATGCAAATCCAAAGCTTGGGTTGCTCCCTGTATGAGGTTAAGTTTTCTAAGTTTTCCCTAAATCTTTTATATTCCATTTTAGTTTTGGCCAATTCCAAACGGCAAATTGTACCACTGATGTGGAATAACACCAGATTGCATACTATAGGCTTCATTATTTTCATTTGTACTATAACACTTGCAACTTGGTAATACCAGATTGGTTTCCGTTAAAGTAGTTGTTGCTGGTCTTTAGGTCGCCATAGCGGAACATCCGGTCCACACATACAAGCTTCCTGACGCAATCTTCCCCTTTTATCCCTGGCTTGGGGCTGGGACAGTGGCTGGGGTTTGGGCAGTGGCTGGGAATCAAACCAGGGCCTTTCCCATGGCAGTGGCTCACTGGTAGGTTTCTTCCCTGCCATGAGGAAGGCCTGGGTTCGATTCCCACACAATGCCCAAATCCCAACCTCTGAATGCAATGCCGGTGCCAAGCCTGGAAAAAATGGGAGGACAGGAAGGGCATCCAAGTTGTGTGTGCCAATCGGATCGTCTTTCAGTGACCCCTCAATGGGAGCAGATGAAAGTACAACACTTGGTGTGTTTCAAGTGTGTTTTATACATAGCACACAGCATAGTAGTTACTTAAACTAGCTAGCTTAGCAGAACTATCTTAAAATGGATTCTGTTCACAGAGTGAGTGAAGAACAAAACGACAACACTATGCTGGAAAGATCTAAAAAAAAATTTTTAAAAAAAGGTACAAAAAGCTAAAACAAAGTACATCACTTCTGCTTGTGGCGTTGCCAATCTTTGAATGGTCTTTGACTGCAACTTTTCTTTTAACCCCAATGCTGTGCCATTTGATGAAAAAGCCCACTATGTTACCTCTGCTCCATCTTTATCTTCTTTTGAAAGATTCTAAAGCTTTGGATCATACTTTCATAACCTCACACTTTATTGGCATCTCTAGTAAATCCATAAATAAATTACACTGACTGCAGATCGCTTCGCTACAAGCTGCTGCTCAGGGCATTTAAAGCACTGCAGTCTCTCCACTCCATTTCTCACAGAGCTTATCTATTCTTACACTCACATACACGCTACTCCTCTGGTGGTCTGCTGGTGGCTTCTAATACCAGAATAGGCTTTTTTGAGGGCAAGTCAGCCAGTACTTTGCACACCAGACTAAGGAAAATCATTGACCTGTCCACTTCATATTGCACTTGGCCCCATCACAGCAACATCGACACTGATTGAGCAATCCAATAACATCCCAATAACATCTTCGCTGAACTTTATGATGGACTGTGATGACTTTCTCAGCATGAGATTATATGAACAGAATGCAGTATTTTTCTTTAATCAAATTATCTTTTTTTTTTTTTTTAAAGCCCTGAATCGTTAGACATGCTCATGCTCATTAAACATTTCTCAGATGGTCCTGACTTTGTTGGTGGTCCTGACTCACCCTTCAATCAGCCTCCAGTGAGCAGAGCTAAAGACAACTAAAGAATTCCTTTTCAATGTTTTGAAAGTTATATACTGTAGTGTAAAAGCAGCTGAACTTAATTACAGTTGTGATCGATGTTCATCTAGCTACAGTACATTCGATGCACAATGACTACATTATTATCCACTGATCAGCCATGACATTAAAACCTTTTGGGTTCTCCTTGTGCCATCAAAAAGCTCTGGCATGACTCCATAAAACCTCTGAACGTATGACCTCTCAAGGCATGACTCCATAAAACCACTGAAGGTATGCTCTTGTAAATCCAGTAAATGCTTTCAATTTAGAGGTGTGACCTCCTCGGATCGGACTTTGAGTCTTTGTTTGGCGTTTTCCAGGGATGCTCGATCGGATTGGGATTTGTGGAATTTGGAAGCCAGAGCAATAGCATTGAACTCTTTGCCTTCTAAGTGTGATTGGTGTTCTGATATCTTTCTATCCTAGCCAGCATGAACTTTTTCAGGAATTTGTAGCCTTTTCTCCCCACCAGCATAAATGAGCCTTGGCGGCACATGATTCTGTCACCAAATTACTGGTATAGAATTGATGATGAGTGTTATTGTGGTGTTTGTTGTGGTTGATTGATGTATTATTTCTAGACACTTGTGTGGGAATTTGAACTAATCTCCACTTCTTTAAAAAGCTCTAGATTTGATTAGATTAATTTTAGATGCATAGATTAATTTTTGGAATATCAGGATTGGAATCGGATTGCTTTAATGTAGTCTGAATTTAATAGTCAGACTATATTACAAAGTAAACAAAAAGATCTCCATATCTTTGAGGTTTCTAAATGTCGAGATGTCAAAGTATGTTGCAGACATAAATTAAACCTGGATTGTAGTTTGCTTTTTGGTCGTGTGCTAGACTCCCGCCAGTGTGTTTTACCAGACCGCACATACTGTACTATATAGCAGCTTGGGTAGAACATTTTTCAGGCGGTCAGGCTGTGCTGAACATTCAGTCAGTATGCTATTTGTTATAGGCTGCTAATGGAAACCACTTCATCAGGAACACTTACTGTTATTTATAAAGTGAAGTGAAAAACCTGCTAGGTCAAGAACATCATCCAGGATATTCTTATGTACGGAAAGCTGTTTGAGAAAAATGAGTTACATTTTTGCGCACGTGTACAAAATATTTCATGTTCCATGTTCATTTCAGAGCTGTTGCTGTAGTCTGTAGCATACTGGATGATCTGATCGGAGGTATACCTGATAAAACCAGCTTTAGTGATGTTCTGAAGGTGACTTTACATAAGCAGCGTCTTCTTCACGCATTCACAACCATCTCAACCCGAACCGTCTGGCCCGATCAGAATGGATTTGCAATGGAAATGAGAGGGGGGTGTAAACCATTGATAATCCATTCAACAGGTACATAATTGCCATGTAAATACTTGATTTGATCGCTTCTCTTTTGCTGCAGGTTTGCCCCAAGTGAGGGGTACATTCAGTGATTTGGCAAGTTTCTGGGAAGAACATTTTTGATTCTGTCTTTGGCCCATCATTTCAAACCTAGTAAAGCATCTAACCAATCATAGATAAGACTGAATTCTTGCAACCAATCTTTATACAGTAGAAGACAGGATTTGTTGGAAAAGATGGGAAGTCAAAACGCTTCTTCATCATCATGTCTCCAGCAAATTAAAGGCTTTCTTTTTCACTTATGAAAAAAAAAACAATTATATTCAAATTAAATGCTTTGAGCGCGCAAACAACACCTTATCAGATCAGCATCCATGTAAACCGTTAAGCTGAGACCTGTAATCAGAACGATTTCGATCAGAATAAAGAATATTGTTCATACTGTATAAATGTGGCTACTGTAACTCTCTTGTTGTTAACTCCTCACCCGGATCATGTGATGGAAGACTATTGAGTTCAAGATCACAATGCTTTAAAAGCATGACAGATATTTCATAAGGTTAGTAAAAGAAATCTTTCTGTTCATGATGACGATAAATGCTAGTATTGAGCCTAACAAGAAATGATGCGATTCCAAATCCAGTGTTCGTAACGTTCCCACTGTGTTCCTGTTGAATGCGTAAAAGGTGGAATGAGCCTCATACTAAATGGCATGTACTGATCTACATACTTAAAAGATGCTATTATTTGCGCTTTCCTCAGTCTGTTATGCTTCCCTGTGCAACATGAGTAGCAGTTTGAGAAGATGCAAAAGTTGGTTTCATGTCTCGGGGAAAACCACATGTGTAACCCAGACTGGGCTAGTGGGCGGGAACTGGCAAGACCAGATTGGAAAGCGAATGTGTTTTTGGATCGTATTCGTCATCAACTCACTTGGAATAGTGACAATTGTGTTTATTTTGAAAAGACATAAGGTTCATCATGAACATGAGAATAAAATCTCTTCTGCTCCGCTTGTCACGTGGCTCATAATGAAATGATTCATCTCATCTCGTGCCACTTATAACAAATCTGCTCCTGACCTTATTCTCCACTGGGCAGATCTGTGTAGACAGAAAGTGAAGGAGAGTGATGGATCTTTTCCATCTGTTGTTCAATTAGACATTTCCCCTTTGAGGATATTTCTATTGTTGCCATTGTGTCCATGCTCATCCCCACCTCCCCCAATATCACCACCCACCCGGTCCTGACAGATTTACCCTAACGCTTTTCCATGTGTGATGCACCTTCTGCTGTTACCAGTGGTTCCATATGGATACCCACCCTGAAGATATGCACTTCTCAAAATTAGTTTCCTGTCTAATCCTTCAGTTGTGAATTTTGCCTGAATATCATAAATTTGTATGCAAGGCTTATATCCTACATATGCTTTCCTGCGCTCATCACAGAACTCTTATTCACTTTGCACATCCTTTTAACAAACACCTTTTTTATTTATTTATTTTTTTATTCTGTGGTGGTGTAAAATCCATGTCCTATAAATTAGTATTTAAAACATTGTTTTGTATGGGTAGGCTATTGGTTTAGCACTACGGCCTCGCACCTCCAGGGTTGAGTGTTCGAGTTCTGACAGTCCTGGGTCTGCCTGTGTGTGTGGTGCACGTGTGTGTGTGTGTGTGTGTGTGTGTGGGGGGGGGGTTCCTTATTTGCTGTGTGCTTGCTGGGTTTCTGGGAAGTTTCCTCCCACGACCCGAAAACATGCAAATTAGGATAACTGGTGTTTGTAAATTGACGCGTGTGTGTGTGTGTGTGTGTGTGTGTGTGTGTGTGTGTGTGTGTGTGTGTGTGTGTGTGTGTGTGTGTGTGTGTGTGTGTGTGTGTATATGTATGTGTGTGTGTGTATGTATGTGTGTGCCGTGCAACACCCCATTTACTGTAGGGTGTATCCCACCTTGTACCCCGTACATGACTCTATACATGATTAGCGGTTTAGAGAATAAGCAAAAAAATAATTTTCTATTTTAAAATGGTCATCTTTCTTAAAATGAATAAAGCATATTTATGCAGGGGTATAGAATTTTTATTTATTTTTTATTTAAGCAGAAACTATTATAACGAAACATTAATTGCTTATTTGGACAAAAACGCGAAGTGAAAACTTATTTTCATAACTTATTTTTTTTTTAGAAAAAAAAGTAACCCGTACTACATACACACCTCTCTTTGGACCTAATAAAGTGCAAACTTTCACCAGTCTTCAAAATATGAAGGATTGGAATAGTGCAAGCTGCAGACGTACATTACTGTTTATAAAATAAAAATAGTTGTAAAAATAGAAAAAATTTAATATAATTTTTTTTCTGCCTGATGAAAAACAATGTTGTAAACCACATGCAACGTGCATAAAATCAAACGGGTGCCTGACAGCATCATACCTGTTTCATACCTGCATCATGAGTATGTGATGCATCGAGGCCCTTGCTTATCAATGGGATACAGCAGCGCCTACCTGTCTGGCATCGTCAAACCAGCCGATTCAACAGTGTGGCTCTGTTTGAGGTGCTGGAATAAATCACTTGTGCTGCTTTCTTTAGTTTCCACAAACTTCAGACAAGTTTTACAGCGGGCTTTGGCTTGTTCAATGTCTAAAGTTGCAAACCCGAACAATTTCCATACTGCTGAAGAAACCGGGCCTGTCTTGGAAACAAGCTCTTTGGTTGGTTTCTTTTGGCGGGGGAGGGGGGTCTATGCTGGGTCGAGAACCAAATTGGGCGTAAAAACATGAACTGTGAAATGAAAATGGTCAGCCAGCACCTTGATTTACAGTGGTCCTGTGGAGGTCTTTTTGGATTGATTGAACATGTGGATGGGAGCTGACCAAATGACAATAACAAATGGCTAGGGTGAGTAATACTCATTAGTGGAAACTAAGTTTGTTTGCTGTAGGCTAGCCATCACTGGACTACCTAGAGGACAGGGGTAGCTCAGTGGTTAAGGCAGTGGACTATGGTATGGAAGGTTCCACCAAGTTGCCACTGTTGGGACCTTGAGCACCCATCATCTGCTCAGATGTATAATGAGATACAAATATAAGACTCACTCACTCACTCACTCATCATCTATACCGCTTAATCCTGTATTCAGGGTCACGGGGGGCCTGGAGCCTATCCCAGGAGACTTCGGACACAAGGCGGGGTACACCCTGGACAGGGTGCCAATCCATTGCAGGGCACAGACACACACACACACTCATTCACATACTATGGGCAATTTGGGAATGTCAGTTAACCTAACCTAACAAATGTATGGAAACCTTGACCAAGCCGGTCAGTTGGGCTGGAGGAAGCAAAATTAAGCAAATTCATAATTTTATGGTAAAATGTACTTTATAAGGGCTGTGGCAGCTGCAGTATATAATTTATATTTTGTGTGTTGTTTTTTCTTTTGCACAAGCTACAGATTCATCTTTTCCTTTCATGGAATGACTGGCGTATCTGAATGTTGCATCATTATGCCATATGATTGAGAATCTGGAGCGCGGCACTATATGCGTATTCCTTTTTACTTATTCAAAAGAGAAACCCCATTTACGCCTTTAGCCTAATTAACTCCCGCAGGACTGTGCTTAAAAGCAAAACACACAAACTTCACTCGTAATTAGGCCACGTCTTCTCAACATCATCATCGAAGGCTTAATCACCTGGAAATGAGTTTTCGTCTTAAAGACGGAGACAGGGAGAGCGGCTAATTACGCAGCAGCACACCCACGCACGACTCCTCGCTTCTCACCGCGATTTATTTAGAGAAGTGTCCATTCTTTCTTCTTTTTTCATTTTTTTTTTTTTTTCATTTTTTTTTTTTTTTTCTTTGCTCCGAGCACTGTGAAACTAAGATGTAGAAAATGGGAACGGTCAGGAGTACACAAACAAATGGACGGAGACGGAGAAGGAGGGGAGAGTCTCCCAGCACTCGGAAAACCGAACCAGCGTAATTCCTTCACCGCGAGAGCAACCTGAGCTGTCTGTCTTCACCTCCACAGGATAAACACACTCCCACGCGCCTTCGCTCTCTTCTTTCATCCGTCTTCCTTCTCCGCCGAGGCCGGGGCTCCGTACCTTCACCTCAGGGAGAAGCTGGCTTCGAGGGTGTGTGGGACTGCGACTGATGTATGGAGGCTTGTTAAGGCCTGATCAATATTTGAAGTGGGTTATTTTATGCACCGCTGCCGAAGACAGATGAGAGTGTTATCAGCCTGGGCTTGGGGTAATTGCTGGATTGGGAGGGAGCGAGGGAACAAGCGGAAAATGATACAGACAGATGATCTAGATGAGCTGTCGTCAGATTTTTTATTTTTTTTTTGCGTAAATGTGTGCAGATGTGTTCATTAAAAGCCTCTATATATGGTTTACACCTCTCAGTATTAAAATGGCCTCCGTATACTCTAAAGGTGATGTTCCTATTGCAAAGATCTTTGAGCGGCATGCAGGAAAAAAAAAAAAACATCAACAGAAGGAGTGAAAAAGTAGTTCATCTGTCCATCCACTGTCTAAACTGCTTATCCTTTATAGTGTGGCGGAGGATCTGGAAAGTATCCCAGGGCATCCCTGCTATGCCAAATGTGTTTTTTAGTTATTCAGATTGATCTCTCACATGTGCGTGTACAAAAGAAATATAAGCATTTTATGCTTTTTTTTTTCTTTTACATTTTTCTATTGCCCAGGGCATATATAAGACAATTGGATTTTCCCCCTATTGTGACCTCATATAAGAAGAGCCCCTCATTTAGCTTGTTGCTCAGCTCAGCATTAGCTCATTTACAGTACTGTACATAGACACTGAAACCAACATGTATGCAAGAGGAGGGAAATACAGGGAGTTTAAGGTATGCATTTTTTTTTTTTTTTTTTAAAGCATTTTGACAAATTTGATGCCCACTTTGACAAATCTCAAACCTGTGATCTGTTCAAGAAATAGTAAAATATGAGTCCTTTTAAAAGAACATCTGCGTCATATTTTTTTAGGGCTGATATTTTCACCTACACTTTGTCTAGATGACATTGTTATACTGTATTTCTGCTAACAAAATGCACTAAACCTTAATGTACTACATCTTTTTTATGCTCCACTTAAGTTTAGAATTTTTACAGTCCTTTCCAACGCAGCTCCAGTGACGCCCTTGACAATAGCAATTTTTTAAAAATAATTTCAGTAATATTTGTTGTGTTTTAAAAAATGTCCAGCTCTACACGGAACAGTAATATAATAACATCTACTTAGATAGGAAATGGTCTCTGTTATTGGGCGAATCCATGTGGAACATCTTAATGGTCTTATACAGATTTTAAAACCTGCTTAAAACCCGAGTTGTTCTCTTAGGACCCAAACAGCATTGATCTTATTCATATCATTCACTGGAGAGCAAGAGCGATGAGTGCCTGTGCAGAATAGATGATCCTGATGTTTCACATCTATTAACTGTCCATGGGTTTGGATGGAAGGTTCAGAAGGGTTTTTAAAAAAAAAAATTTTAACTCAAGCCTCATGTACCTTATTGTCCCAGAATAAATTAATGTAATTTATTCTATGGGGGCAGGGTGTCTTGGTGATAGTGTTGGACTGCTGATGAGGAGGTCCCCGGCTCGAGCCCTGATGCTGCCACTTTTGGATGCTAGAGTTAAAATCCTTCACCCCCAAGTGTTAAGAATCTTGTTTGAAGGACCCCTGTCAGTAACTGCAACGGAAATCTACAGGGTGGGGTATAGCTGTCGCCCGATGTGCCGGATGGCATGTAGGCAGATGGACCCTTGCTTAGCTTGAATATTTTTCACTTTTAAATTTTTACCTTTAAAATATCTTTGTTTTCATAATTTTTTCATCATTTTTATTCACTTCTATTCCTTTATTTCCTTTGATTCGTGATTCACTATTCATACACGTCTTTGCATATTTTCTCCTGCCATTATTAAAGCATTGGATGCTGAACATGGCATTAATGATTAAATGCCGGCTAAATATTCTCTCATATATTTACATGTATTCTCTGAGCAGACCTTTAGAACTGATGCATAATCTAGCCCTGTAAAGCCCGCTGTTGCAGAATTACAACTGTCAATCACCTTTAACAATTTTTTAATAAGGCCAGCTATTTTTTTTTCTTAAAACCACATTTACATATTTAATGGGTCCTATTGTTTGTCCTCACGATGCTGTTGGATAGAAAAAGTGTTTATAGGTCTGGTCATCTTGCCATGAACTTACTCTACCTGCAAACTTCGCATTGAGCTGATCTCCGTTTTTTGCATGACTGGATTTGTCAAGATTTAAGTAAGTAAAATTCCTTAAATATTTTTTGTGTGTGTGTTTTTTTTACAATGTCTATAGCACATACATACATATATAGTTATTTTAGAAAACATGAATCAAATTTGATTTAGAGCTTATTATGTCTATGTTGTAATTCTACAACGTTGGGTCAGAGTGGTTGCCTGTTGCATTGTTCAGGGACAGGTGTGAATGGCCTTGAATGTGAACCTGTTAGTGCTCTGAGGGGGGGAACACGTGTGTCCCTTTTAGTATGATAAGTAGAGAGCATAACAGGCCACTCAGACAGTATTGTTTGAATGTAGTGGAATTTTGATTAGCATTTGCATTAAAATTGTAATACTGTGATGGATAATACTTCGATCTCTAGCCATGACACATGGTCTACCACCCTGTCTATTCTTTGTTTATCTGCTACAATATACAGTAAGACCTATATGTCTTATTCACATATTTAATAAAAATCTTCCAAACTTTTTCAGTTTCAGAATGCCACCAGTACAGAAAGGTCATCTATTCAGTGTGCAGGATGTGATTGCTGCAGTCCAAAATGGAGAGAGCGATTTTGAAATGGACTGGGATTATGCTGATGCAAGTGACTCAGAGAATGAAGATGCAGGTGCAATGGACAAGAAAACCACCAACCCACTGACTGCCCAGCCAATGATGATGTGGACATCAAGCCCCAACCAAAAAAACGCACCGTGTCCCGTGACAGGTTTCACTGTTTGAAAAAGGAGTTCATCAGTCCCAATACTGAAACCTGAACATGACTAAGAAAGAGATATTGAACAGGAGACAGTTTCAGGCACAGCTTGCATCCTCTCTCATCCTGGTGAACACACACAACACATCACCCAAGAGAGGGCAATGATCTTCAGGGAAGACGGTGACATCAGGGAGCCATTTGGATCCCCAGAAGAGACCATCCTCATCGGGAGGTCATCGGACCTACCCCCAACCCCCCCCACTGGATGGACATGATTGCACATTTCCCAGTAAAGACAAAGAGAGGACGCTGCAGACACTGGATACACAAACACACTGTCTAGCAAGTGCTACATACTTCATTCAAACCACATTGAATGGGACCAAAAATATTTTTCATTTTTATTAATAAATGCTTAATGCTTAAAAAAATATATGATTGTTGTGTAATTATTACTTATGATATATACTGCTATGGGGCTAAGTGAGTGAATAACCCTGCTAATGAACGCTTAAATGTGTTCATTTAAGCGCTCTGTATACCTGTTCAGACAAAGTGAGAACAAATACAGAAATTCTGCTCACAACTAGGCCCAACGTTGCAATATTACAACATTTCCCTAAAAACTCAGTAAAATGTAAAAAATTTGAAAAATCTTTAATTCCTAAATCAGAGGCCTTCTAAAAGGTAAAAAAAAAAATGCTAAAATTGCTAATTTTGCTAAAAAAAATTGCTAAAATTGCTAATTTTTTTTCCCTATATTTGGGTCTTACAGGGCTAGAGATGGCTTTAAGAGTAACTTTCCCATTCAGGGTCGCATCTGTCCGTCTCAAAATCTGAGATGCACTTTATTCGTTCGCTCGAGAAAAGCAGCAATGGGCCACTAAATCCAGGAATTATGCCTTCATGCTGTATTAGGCCCATTAATTTGAGAGAAATGATGTTTAAAGGATTTAATAGGCATCCTTAATGGGAATACTTAATTTGGGCTTGATTTAAGTATGTCGTTAAAGATAAAATTAGGCATGATTAATCATCAGCGAACCATGTCAGATTTCTTTCCCTTTTTTTTTTTTTGTTATAAAAAAGTGTGTGTGTGAGGGAGAGAGAGAGAGAGAACTGACATAATTTTGGCATCAGCTGCAATTACCTCTGTAAATTATATGATGGGTAGAAATTAGCACAAATATAAACATCAACAACACCCTGGACCTGTCAAGAGATTTTACAATTATTTGGCACAAAGCACCACGGGATTACAGAAAATGGGTAGTTTTATTAATACTGCTGCTACTACTACTACTACTAATAATAATAATAATTAAATAATAAACAAAGTAAAATAAAATAACAAAGTAAAATAATGTTAGATCAAAACAGAGTCAGAGTTATCATCTTATAGCATATAAAGACATATAAAGATTTGAGTGCAGCCTGGAGTCAGTGATGGTCAAGTGGGCAGGGGGTATAAAGAGGAGGCTTAATGAGGAAGGGCGAAGAGTTCGGGAGGGGGTGTAAAGATGTATGAACTCTGAAAGGTAAGGTAGAGCAAGATTTTGGACCACTTAAACGACACTGATGAGTGGTTGAAGGGTGGGGGTGATGTGATGCATGATGGGTATTCGGTTTATGGTGTAGGTCAGAGTTCTGAATAGGTTGAAGTTTATGATGATGATGATTAGTGGTAGACCAGTTAAAAGTGAATTACAGTAATCAGTGCGGGAGGTGACCAATGCGTGAGGCGAGAAATATTAAGTAGCTGGAGGTAACATGATCCGCAGACACTGTTAATATGGGACTTTAATGACTTGCAAAAGATGATCCCAAGTTTTGACCTGAGGAGAGGAAGAAACTGAGAAACCATCGATGTACAGTAGAGTGAGGAGAAACTGTTGGACTTGGATAGAGTAGATTTTGACCCTTACTACTGTCTTACTGCAGTTGAGTTTGTGAAAGCTGCAGGAAATCCAAGTGTTTCATTTAAGCATAGTGTAAAATAAATGTTAATACATGAACACTTTTCTTTTCTAGAACGTTTTCTTTTGAAGTCCATTAAGCCAAGTGCTGGTGTTTGTAGCCAGCACAGCACAGGGCCTTATGCTCGGGCTACAATGCCAGCTGCTTGATTTCTCCCCATTCCTTTTTCCATTACTGCTGTTTTTCATCCTGCCACCTATCTCTGAGTAAGGTTTCTTTAAATGCAGGGGGTGAACATGCCTCAGGGAAGTCTTTAACACACCTGCAGCCTCTCCTGATTTATAGCCTCACGCTCTCTTTCACTTTCTAATACTTTGGGTTCCTTACTTTTACCTATTCTCTCCATGTTCTCTTCTGCCTTGTTCTTTTCGTTTCCTTATTCTATTCCACATCATCTCGGGACAACGGTAAAACATTATGCAAAACAAATATAGTAATTTAACAGACCAAAAAAGCTCTCACCAGCTACACAGTAAATATTTTGGCCTCTTTGTATATATCCAGTGTCAATGGGCCCTAAACCGGTTTCCACAGCCCGCGCTGGTCAGAGGTGGGAGGAAACCCCGGGTGACATGGGACAACGTTAGAATTTCACACTGACACAAACCTGTCGAAAAGCAATACTACCAACTGCACCAACATGCTGACCTACTGTAAATAATATTGTGAAATTCAGATGTTTAAATGCATCCTGGGAGTGTAGTCATACAGTAGAAACTATGGCTATTAGTGTTTCTTCTGTTTTTATCTTCTGAGTATTGCAGTTCAGTGATTTATCTGTGAACTAATCTATATATGAGGGGTACGATGGCATAGTGATTAGCACGGTGGCCTTGCACCTCCAGGGTCAATGATTTGATTTCTGCCTATGGTCTGTATCTGTGGAGTTTGCATGTTCTCTCCATGCTTGGTGGGATTCCTCAAGGTGCTCCAGTTTTTCTCCTACAGTCAAAAGACTAGAAGACTGCTAATTTTCCAAATTGCCTGTAGTGTGTGAGTGTCCTGTGATTTATTGGCAACCCTTTCAGCGTGTACTGTATCCCGCCTCATGTCCACAGTTTCCTGGCTCCAGGCAGGGGTAGCTCAGTGGTTAAGGCATTGGAATACGGTTCGGAAGGTCCCAGGTTCAAGTCCCACTACCACCAAGTTGTCCCTGTTAGGCCCTTGAGCAACCCAACTGCTCAGATGTATAATGAGGGAAAAAAAAAAAAAGTAAGTCGTCAAATAAGGGCGTCTGCCAAATGCCTAGATATAGATGGAGATGTAGGCCTTCCATGACCCTGTGCAGGATAAGCAGTTTAAAGAATAAGTGTGATTCTATAAGTGAATCTCTATATCTGTATAACAAGTTTTTATGATATTTTTTATTTATGTCTTTCTTTCTCTCTCAGAGCGCACTATGGCCAGGCTGGAGCTGCATGAGGTAGAACAGAAGCAGAATCGTGACACGGTCCGTGAATCCCCCGCGCTCGCAGACGACGATGATTTGCTCATCATCTACAACCGCGTGCCGAAAACTGGCAGCACGTCCTTCACAAACATCGCGTACGACCTTTGCGCCAAGAACCGCTACCACGTTCTGCATATCAATACCACCAAGAACAATCCAGTCATGTCCCTGCAGGATCAGGTGAGGACACACACAAAGCGCCTGAACATCGTCCGTTCGCTTTCTGACTCAGAACCTCACCGTTCTCTCAAGGTTCCTCCCTTTATCCTGGCTGATGCAGTTTTTCCTTGCTATTGATGTCTCTGGCCTTTTCACAAGGGATTTTAATCTAGACCCGGAGTTCTGTAAACCTGCTCGGTGATAATGTGACAACCTGCAATTTAGAGTTACAATTCTGACAGCAGTGCCAAGCGAAAAAACCGAAGCGAGAATTTAATGATGCGGTTAAACAACAATAGAAATGTCTGTCTGCCCTGTGGTGCCTTTCGTCCAATGTTCCCAAGATCTAATAATAATATAATGCTATTAATGGTAATAATAATAATACAGACCAAAGAAGAAGTAAAATATGTATCGTGAATATGTAATCTGCTTATAAACAGGACAGAAATAACAAAATGCAGAGATGTAAGCTATGAAGTATTTGTGATTTTTTTTTTTAAACCGTAAACGATAATGTTCTTCCCATCCACAACTGAATAAGAAGAGAAGATTGTGTGTTTTTTTTCCAAACAAAAAGCTACCCAACAGTCAGAATAAAAGAAAATACCCAGAATAAAGCTAGTGTTCGATAAGAACGATACCTAAACAAAGCTAGTATTAGATGAGGAATTGCTGAAACAATGGCAATACTATAGATATCTATAAGATGTACTGTAGACTAGATTGTCCATACCCGGCCAGTCAGTGGTTGAGCAGCGCTGCCATATTGGATCGTGCTACACTTACTTAAAGGGAAGCCACTGCTTAAGCATCAGTATCGAAATCAAAATGATTGCAATGTCAAGCTACAAAATGCTGGA
>QNUK01000005.1:5827500-5895000 GCA_013621035.1 Clarias magur | reverse complement strand
AAATATCTTTATAAAACATGTTTTTGCTAAGAGGGGTCTGTATAAGATTAATTTCTCGTTTTATTCTTGTTCTCGTATTGATGGTGGAGTCTGACCGCTGCATAATGTCTTCTCCAGCACATCCCAAAGATTCTCAATGCGGCCTCTGTGCTGGCCAAGCCACGTGTAAAAATGATGTCTCGTGCTCCCTGAACCACTCTTTCACAATTAGAGCCTGGTGAATCCTGGCATCGTTATCTCCTGCTCATGACACTGGGAAGAAAAATCCATTATCCATTAATGGAAAAACCTGGTCATTCAGGTAGTCAGCAGAATGCGCTTGTTATTTGGGCAAATAACGTGGCGTAACCTAGACCTGACCAACATGGCATGATGGGTATAAAGATCTGCCTCACACTGGAACAGATTAAATCTGGACTCATCAGACCACATGACCTTGTCCCAAAGCTCCACAGTCTATTATTCACTGCCAAACAAATTTATTCAAGCTTTTTTCTGAAGTCTCCTAACTTTTTGCCTAGTTGGCCTCAGTAACACTGTAAGTGGTTTAAGGTAACACAGCACTGTAAGGTTACACAGCTGTTTAGTCCCAATCCCTTAAATTCTCTTCTCATCGTGCGTGTTGAAATCCTCGTACTTTCACTATTAAACCTAGTACTATTTGATTTCACTAAGTGCTTAAAATGTAAGTAATCTTCCATCACACCCATATCCTTCCAGGTTTTAATAATGTGTTTTTCAGTTTGTAATCCATAGTTAGTGGTTTAAAAAGTCTCCTTAGTTATTTTCTTTGCTTGATGCAGGCCAGTAATTTGACTCTATTCTGAAACAAAGTAACATCTTTGCCACACGTATGGGATATCTCTTCTGACATGGCTGTTTAGGAAATGAGAAGCTACTCATTGCTAGGGTTGGGTACCGATAACGGTGACAATACGGCACCTGTACCTATATAACCGGTATGTACCACTTAAATACCTGAACTGCCGATTAATATATGTGTTCTCTGGGGCTATGATGACACCGTTGTAATAAGCATTAGATTCATCAACATGATCGCTAGTAAAATTTAAATACTGCATTCATGGGGTGTCAGAAGTGATCGGCAAAATAAATTATTTCCTTCAGGACTTCGGAAAGCTTTGATAATACAAATCCAAAACATTGTTGCAGTATTGTTACTGTCCAGTTTATTTTTGTAAATTAAAAGTTTATTAGATTTCTTTTAAAAATTAAAAGCACAAATCATCGGGAAGTGAGACCATCCGAGATGCACGTGAACGCATCTTGCGTTACACTCCCTCAGACGGCAGCAGGTGGTCTACCGCTATCTTAACTTGCTAAATTAACTTTCGTTAAATTGCCTAAAACTAAACGGTCGAAAGTGTGGCTATATTTCACAAGAAAGGATTCCGACACAGCGACGTGCAGTAAATGTTTTACAGCAGTTGCGTGTAAAGGGGGAAACACGTCAAATCTAATGAAACATTTGAGAGCACACGGAATAAACTTAAAAGCAGACAGATGGATGCACCGTGTTTGACAGCTTACGGACAACAGCTGGCACTATTAGTGTGGATGACTCCAGCCCCAGTCATACCAACCGTAGCAAAAAGTCCACCGATTAGGATGATGACATCAGCCTTTCCACAGGTTAGCAGTAGGCTAATGTAATGTTAATTGCAAAATGTAAATCTTGCATTCATGCTAACAAACGGTCAAACGATTTGTAAAATACTAATGTAACATGGATTCTGTTTATAAGTATGGCTGTCCAGCTAGTACTTAAACCTTTAATATATAGTTAAATTTTAAGCATTTAATTTTTTGTTCAATAAAAATGTATTCTTGAGCCATAATTTTGTGGCTTTTGCAAAGTATCGGTTCAGGCACCATTTTGGCACCGGTATCGAAAAAAACCCAAACGATACCCAACCCTACTCATTGCATCACTCACTCACTCATCGTCTATACCACTTTATCCTGTATCCAGGAACGCAGGGACCTCGAGCCTATCCCAGGAGACTTACGACACGAGGCAGGGTACACCCTGGACAGGGTGCCATTCCATCACAGGGCACATACACACTCACACACATACACACTCATTCACACACTATGGGCAATTTGGAAACGCTAATTAGCCTAATCTGCAGGACTGTTGCAGAAGCCTACCAAGCACGGGGATTACTCCATGCACACAAGGACGGGAATCAAGCCTGGCCGGGAATCGAACCCGCACCCTGGACCCAGTTAGGGTTAAATAACTTGTTTGTCAGCTGAATCATGATACTCACTGCAGTCATTATCCAATATCCAAATTTGTTTCAATCTACAGTATAGCAAAATTTGTGAAGTGGGAACTGAGAATTAATAAAATAAGTGTTTCAAGTTGATCATCCTGTTAGCTTCCTTTGTTACTTAAAATTGTTGCAGTTGCCAAGGTTTATTGCATTCGTAGAAGATAAATAGTTATTTATTTAATGGAAAAAAATCCATTTAATATGGATTTGTAGTATTGGTACTGTACAGTATTTATGATTTTTTAATTTGTACTCATTTATTGAGAAAAGAGGTGTACAGTCTTTGTAAAGAATATGGAAATTGTGTATTGAAGTTGTGTTTACAATTTAGCAGCAAAAAAACTCATAACTGGGAGACATACTGGTAATATTTCAGAAACCTAGCTGTGTGTGTATTTGTACCGATTTGTCTGTGATTGTTATGTTGGGGTGAATGTTGGTATTGCAAGATGTAAGCAGTTTAAGGTTACAGTACGTTCTGTGATTGACACATGTTTAATATTTAAGGCGGATTTAAGTGTAGTCTTAGTGTCGGTCCAAAGCCCGAATAAATAAGGAGAGTTGTTTCAGTAAGGGCATTCGGAGTAAAGTGTGGCAAATCAATATGCGAATCATAAATATTTTCAGACCGGATCAGTCAAGATCCGGCTTAAAACGCCCGCCTGGTCAGCAGAAGACCTATGGACTACCTGTCAAAATCCGCTATGGTGACCTGTAATGGGAATGGATGGATGGATGAATGACTATTCATATGGGCCTGTGTGGATTTGTCTGAAAGGGTGTGGGGATGTCTGTATGTGTTTGTCTATTGATTGTGTGTTTAGTTTGTTTGTGTTTTTTTTTTGTATATATGTGGGGACCGCTTGTCCCCAACCACACGACTATTAAATCTTGTGGGAATATTTGACCTAGGTGTGTGTGCATGGCTGTGTGTTTGTGTGCTGGGTCGTTCTGCGTGTGTCTCTGCATTTATATTCCTGTCACCTCTGTCCCTGACACGAAAAATAAGCGGCTGTGATGGATAGAAGGAAGATGTCATTAGTGGAAGGCTTTGCTGAGGTAATATCTAGTCGACTTCGTCTCCACACTCCCTGAGCTGCTCGCTGAGCTGAGACTCCGCGCTTAGGCAAGAGATGTGTGGAAAAGAGGGTGCAGGTGTGTGTGTGTGTGTGTGTGTGTGAGTGTGGGGGTGTGTGTAGGTGTGTGGTGTCTCTGCTAAATCTCTGCATGCACAAAATGTTTTTGAAACATTTAAAAAATGTTTTACCTTTTGATGTGGTGTGTATGGTATAATCTGATGGTTAAGGAGAGCTATATAGCATGTGTAGCTTTACTTATTTGTCAGTTTGTGTGTTTTTCAGGTGAGGTTTGTTCGGAACGTGACCTCCTGGAAGGAGATGAAACCGGGGTTTTACCATGGACATGTCGCATACCTAGATTTCACCAAGTGAGTATTTGGGGTTTTTCCCTAATAAAATGTGATATACAATGTAGTAATCAATGTTGTGATTGCTATAACTTCTGTGTGATTTTGTTTTGACATAATTTAACAAAATTCCAAAATATGTATCCTCTGAGAAACTCTACAAACATTTATGTATATGCTATATTCATGATTTTGCTAGAGAAGTACGACAGGAAACAGGAGCAACTCTGATTTCAGAAGTGTTGCTGCACTCTAGTGGCTAAAGATGATATTGCAGTAGATCTTGCTTCATTGTATTACAAAGAACATACAGGGTCAAATGCAAAGATATTTATGAAGCATCTTCAGTTACTGTATGTGATCCCTGTTCCCCAAGTCGTCTGATGTCAAAGGGCAGTACAAGCTACTCCACACCTCCATCTAAAAGTGGCGAGGCATACATTGATCTACTAAGTGGGAGACAAATCTGTGCTGAAGAATGCTCTATAAGGCCAATTCTTTCAAGAATGCCGTATAGGACGCAGGTCTTCTAATTCTGTTTCAATCCCTGTGTGCCTGTGCCAGTCCTGAGAACATTACTTTGAATGGATACTTGAACTACTTCTGAAAATAGCAGCATTGAATCAAAGGTTTATTTGAAACTGAATGCTACATGCTGCATATGTATTTGCCTTGGTAGAGCTCACAATGCTTCTGATTACCTTAGTTCGTCATTTAAATGAGTGTCGAAATTTTTAGTAATTAGTGTGATTACTTTTTTATTTTGTACACATTGGCTGCTGAAGCTGGCGCCATGCTGAAAAACAATAAAAACAGTCCTAACGCGTGATTTTCTTTTTTTATGAATTTTTTTGCATACACAGACAGACATAAAACAATACAGTGTCTACTGTGTCTGATTTTGCAGAATTCAATTTAGACATTCAGACAAATTAGACATTCAGATGGGTCTCCAGTGTGCATGCCCTGCTTTCATTTTATTTATTTATTTGATATATATTGGCTGGGGTAGGCAGCATCATGGTTCGAGGGTTCGACTCCCACTTCGGATCCGTGTGCATGAAGCATGTTCTTCCTGTGGGTTTCCTCCAGGTACTCTGGTTTTCTCCCACAGTCTAAAGACATGTAGATTTGGCTAATTTGAGTTCCCAGATTGCCCATCGTGTGTACCTGAATAGTGTGTGCAATCCTGCAATGGATTTGTACACTCCTGGAATAGGCTTCCAGTGGCGCTGTGCGGGATAAGCGCCTAGACGAAGAATTGATGAATTTTGCCTGGGGTTTAAACAAACCCAATCTATTGTGATCTCGTATAAGAAGATGCATGTTGTTCAGCTCTGCTGTGTTTTTTTGATAGGGCATGGCTCAGCAGTAGCTCACTTACATAAACACTAAAATAGCGCATTTGATAAAGGAGTGAAATAAAAGGAGTGATGGAAGGTGTGCATGAAAAAAAAAAAATAATAAAAATCAGCAGGATATTTGAACTGCAGTGTTAAAACACACACATTTGGGGGAGCTCTGAGATCTGTGTTAACTTTTTACAGATGCAGTCAAGTATTGGACCTTTAACTCGAAAAGAATGGATTTCTCCGTTCTCACAGGTCCGTTCCACTTTGTGTGTTTTGTGCTGCAGATTTAGCGTGAGAGCAAAGCCCATCTATATTAATGTGGTGCGTGACCCTATTGAGCGCCTGGTGTCCTACTACTACTTCCTGCGCTTCGGAGATGACTACAGGCCCGGGTTGAGGCGAAGAAAGCAGGGAGACAAAAAGGTGAGAGTCTTTTTTTTATTATTATTTTCTGAATTCTGATGTGTTAGAGAGGAAAAGAACTGTAGGAAATGTTCGACATTTGATTTTCTGAGAAAATCCTGGTGCTTGACTTTCCTAGGATGTTTTAAACAGCAGTGCAGAAGGAGTTATTTTTTTGTAATGTACTGTATCTGTGTTTCTCTCTTTCTGTGTGTGTGTGTGTGTATATGTGTGTGTGTGTGTGTGTGTGCGCGCGTGAACATTTTCTTGCTGTTTTCAGACGTTTGATGAGTGCGTGGCATCAGGGGGATCTGACTGTGCTCCAGAGAAACTCTGGCTGCAGATTCCTTTTTTCTGCGGTCATTCCTCCGAGTGCTGGTATGAGGGTTTTTTTTTTATTTTTTTTTTTTAATACCAGATGCTGTTTTTGCCTCTTCATAAGACACCAGGATGAGTACACGATGGACATGTTATACAGTACATCTTGTTTTTTTTTTGTTTTTTTTTTATTCACTTATACCACTTCAGCGCTGTTATTTCAGTGGTGAAAAAATTATTAATTAGAAAATCGAAAAAGATTTATTGGTGGATGTTTTTGTTTAAATGAATCAAGTAGTTTATTAGTATCTTATTTTAAAGTAGATTATTAAACCCGGTTACTTGTTCATAACGTCACTTTTATTCAAGAACTTCATTTCATTTATGGTGCAGGTTAAACTTCAGGCAGATATCAAAGTACCGCATTAAATTAAGTATTAAATTCTGTCCAGCGGTCGAGTTTGGCGCATGCACGCTGTCAAAACATGCGGTTTCTAACCTTTCATGTAACCGCTCATAAATTTTATTTGGCACAGATTTCATTAAATTCTCATATTCCTCGTTTTTATTGAAAGGGCGAGGTCTGACCAATGTACAATGGACAAAAGCCTTTCTTTTGCTTATATAGATATAAATTGCATATTTACAGAATATTGATCAACTTTATTCCTTAACCCCTACTAATGTAGTTTTCAAATAATTGCCATGCCTCTCTGAATTGTCTGTGGAGGTTATTTTCCCTAGCGTGCTTTACTTCTGTCATTACACCACGTTGACAATGCTTCTGTAATTGGTCTGAAGGTGTCGATTCTCTTCCTCTAACAGCGGCTCTGGAAGACAAATCAAGCGTTTCTTCCAATACACTCACACTCTATTATTACAGTATGTATTATTGTTTCCATAGTAACTGACAGTTCACAGGGGCGTGCATGGTGTATGCTTCACATGATCTACGACTAATAAAAATGAACACAAACCATGTTGGTATTGAATAAATATGTAACAGTAGAAAGGTTGAAGGTTTCTGTGAAGAGGAATTTATTAGAAGGGAGCCTCCAGTACAAATCAAATATTAATATAACAAATATAGGTGGTGTTACTGTAGGAATACTATTTATTATGTGGTGTGTGTGTGTGTGTGTGTGTGTGTGTGTGTGTGTGTGTGTGTAGGAACGTAGGCAGTCGCTGGGCTCTAGAGCAGGCCAAGTACAACCTGGTGAATGAGTATCTGCTGGTGGGAGTGACGGAGGAGCTGGAGGACTTCATCATGATGCTGGAGGCAGCACTGCCACGGTTCTTTAGAGGTGCCACTGATCTCTACCGCACAGGTAACACAGTACTAGACGGTTTTCAAGGTCAAGAAATATGAGCACGATTCCTAAAAATAAGCAAATGATTGTATAACATGCACATCACAATGGAGGAGTCAGAAATTTGAAGCGTGTAAAATATTACCATGGAACATCATGTACCCAAAATGATTCTTTTGATAATTAAAATGCATTCCTATATTAAATATCGTTTGGTATAATATTACAAATATTGAGTGAATATACACTGTTCAGCCATAACATTGACACATACTGTAGCATTAACCCACTAACACTGATTATCAATGATATACTAGTAAACTAGCTCATGGGCACCAGAGGCTCACTCATGCCCGCAGGGACCAAAGGCCCGCCCGTCTGGTCCGATCACACAGAAAAGCCGATTCAGCCCAAGTCACAAAATGTTCATGCTGGCCACGATAGAAAGGCACCAATTCACCCAGTGCAGCACAGCCTGCCACACATGGGGCCCAGCATGCAAAGCGCTAAATCCTGCCAACCTAGGCTCTAGACTGTCCAGATCCCAATTTAACTCCAGTCTAGACTTGATGCACCGGAAAAACAAGTCCGGTCCATGAGGCCCCACCGCACAACCCACAGCACCCAAAGGAGCAACTACCAAAGAGGTCTTGTGGAGTAACGCCCCAAAGGGCTAGACCTGCCCACATGGCACAAAGAGAACCCGAAACCTAGGTGGTTTTAATGTTGTGGCTAATCGATGTAGGTTTTATTACCATTTTATTGTTACAAAATTGTGCATTTCAATTTTCAGCTCTGGGATTATGGATATAATATTGTTTCTTAAATGTGCTGTTCCAATAAAGGGGATGTAACTCGCAAGCAGACCTCGAGCATCCTTGGACTGTCGAATATGCTTCACCAGTAAACTTGACAGAGAAAGAGGATGCTGTGGATCTCTTACTGCACGCAGGATTATTTTATTTACTCACCACTAACTTCTAAAAACCGAACTCAATTTAAACATATAAACTTTTCCAGTCCAAGTCTAGATATTTCTTTGAAAAGATAACATGTGGTGGTATTCAAAACTAGCTTCATTTTCCTTTTTTCTGGAAAGCGGTGTACAGAAGTGTGTATACAAAGATGTACTATATCCTGAAGGATTCTGAAGCTCATGGCCAGACGTGTACTAAAGCTATCAGACGCTCTGTATCCCCCGTGGCATAGTTTTCATTCGGATCTGTTTTTGCATCAAGTGTTATTTTATAGTCTGACGGGCAGTTGATGTGGCTGGAACCCATATTTACAGTAAACCTCATGTATGCATAGCATATTTTGCTACAATTAGATGTTAATTGAACAGTCTAACTTAAAAATTCTGTATGCTCTTGTATTAGTCTGCACCTCATCTCTTATTTCTTCAAGAAAACAAATTGTATTTAATAGAACGCTTCATCCTTAAAACATTTGTCCGATTTATCGGTCCTTATTTTGGATTTTTCACAGTTAGTATTAGTGCAATTAGTGGAAATGTTTGTTTTTGCCTCCTGATTATAGGTGTTAAATGTACAGTATGTCTATTGGACTTTTTAACCTAGAATGCCACCTTCTCAGTGTATGGCACAGGCATTTCTCCTAATGGCATAAGCTGTCTGCTACTCGCCAGTGGTCCAGATTTTTATTGTATGATTGTATTCATAAGCTAAAATCATTTGCACTTTGGTAATTTCTGTGGATTTCTCAAACTCGCCCCATATTCTGTTGAACAGATAATTTATTAAAATACAATAGAGAATTTTCTCTGTTGCATTGTTGCAATCTGGACCAGAGAGGATTACTGTGATTTATATTCATGGACCTCATGAGGTGCCGCACTTAACCACAACACAATTTCGGTTGCAAGTACAATAATGTTTAGCCAAGTTCAGCTGTTTATTTTTTTTGTGTGTTTTTTTTTTTTTTTAACTAGGGGTGGTAATAACCAGGGACCACCTGATACAGTATTATCACAATATCTACAGTAGATTTGTATTCAATTTGTATTACGATTCTGAAAGTAATGACATTTTATAAATATATACAGATTTTCTTTCTTTTCTTCATTTTTTTTTATTTATTATTTATTTATTTATTTATTTTTAGCGTGCACAAACCTGTAGGAATATAGAGGATGGTTAAATGCAAATGTATACAAATGAGTCAGTATGGCAATAGTGTACATGAATTGCCAAACAAAAGACTCACTTGACTACAATCACCTAACATAATATGTACCTGGATCAACTGTCCCCCATCTTGAGTCCCCCAACTCAGTTTCCGTTATGCTATGCTAAGCTTCCATAAACCTTGCTTTTTTTATCAGTTTAAAATAATGTATAGGAAAGTAAATCCTGTTCTTCCATTTATTCTATTATTTTATTATTCTATTCTAATGTATTTATTATAATTCAACCATTTATTGGTTGTAATGTGAATTGGTTTAATGGCTTCCTCATTAAATAGTTTCTTTTTCACATTACAATGAATAAATATCTAAAAATAGAATTCTATTTCATTAGTAAATTTATTTTATTTATTATATCTAATCCATTTATTGGCCATAATGTTCTAGTGTACTAGTTAATGACGAAGCCCTGTCTAAGACATGAATTCATACATTCTGGATGGAATGAGCGATCATCAATAATTGTTAACCTCAGACACAGCGTGATGAAGTGTCTTTGTCTGACAGGTAAGAAATCCCACCTGAGGAAGACCAGTGAGAAGAAGCCTCCGATGAAAGAGTCCATCTCCAAGCTGCAGCAGTCGGACGTGTGGAAGATGGAGAACGAGTTCTACGAGTTCGCGCTCGAGCAGTTCCAGTTCGTCCGTGCTCATGGTGTCCGGGAGAAGGACGGAGAGCTCGTCGTTCTGGCGCAGAACTACTTCTACGAGAAGATCTACCCGAAAGTGAACTGAACCTGGCGCGGGATCTCGTGACTTTTTAACCTTTGTATTTTCCATCTTCACCATGGAGGAGGACAAGGATAGAAGGACATCTCGAGTGGACATCTCGGGTGTCTGTGGAAATGGAAGATGATTCATGACCTCCTCAGGCATAGTACAGTGGAATCTTACTGTATATATGCTGCGTATACAGTAGATTACATATCACTCTTTATTGTAGAGATGGAGAATAGTAAAGTACGCCGCGAGTGGCGGGAACTTGTAGTCCAGGTACGTTTGATGTCCAGTGCTCTTCTTTCTCAGATTTTATGGCATCCTGGACAAATTTATCACATGAATTATTATTATTTTTTTTTTAATAATTATTTTTTTCCCCAAAGAAGACATAATGGGTGCATTGAAAGAGAACCACAACAGGGTGAAAACGGGGCTACTTTTATTTAATTTTTTGTACCGGACAGTGACGCATTAAATGCACCTTCCATTTTATTATTAAGTGTTCTTTTCTTTCCTCTTCAGCATTGTGTGCTTTTTTTTTTATTTTAATTTTTTATAGAATGCCGTGTATGGTGTTTAGCGTGAGTATTATGCCCCAACAAAAGGTAATGTAAAACTCATACATAATGTACTGTACATAACGGCATATTTTACACGGTCGGACCAAATGGCTTCAAAAGAACCCGCTAATCTTCAACTTTGTAGTGCTGAAAGAAAAAAACAATACTTGAAGTGTTGCGCTTCATAATCCCAAATATCCCCGTTCGTTTTTTAATGTGTTTTTAAAGCAAATGGACTACTGAAGAAAACCGTGACTTTTTTTTTTTTTAGCATCAGAGTGCAAGCAGTGACGAGGGAGAGAAGAGGAATGTGACTCTGCCTTCCGCTTGCACTGAGTTCCTGTAGCTCCTCAGAGGAACACTAGCTGTGAACACTCACTGGAGAGGGGTTTTTATGGTGACCTTGTGCTTGTTGGAAGCCCTCGATCATCCAGAAAAATAACACGGAACAGAAAAACCTAAATGTTTAGTCAGTGCTGCTTTTTTTTTTACTTTGTGTTTTTCTTACTGTATCTGTAAAGAAGAGCCGCTTTAACAGCCAGGAACAGAAAAAAAAAAAAAAATCATCATGATGAACTCCGTCATTTCCCTGACTGTGACATCGCACACTCAGATAGTAACTATAGCTCCGCGTTCGATAGTGCCTTCATAAGCAACCGGACAGCATTTGTTTTCTTAATGGTCAAAAGCATCACTCACTTTTTCTAAGCCATGTGTTTTTCCGATACCAGCTTTTTTCCTTTTTTTTTTTTTTTTGAGTTTCTGTTGTTCAAGTTTTCTTGGTGAAAATTGTCTTTAATGCATTTTAATAAATCCTGAACTGTCGAGGTAAAGCCTTTGAGTCTTTTCCGGACATTTGGAGAGGTTTTCCTTTTTATTATTATTTTTTTAATGTAGACAAATCTTCTCCAAACCATTACGAAAGTGTTGGCTGGTGAACGCAGGCTGACATGTTTCATAACAAAGATTTATACCAACCTTTTGGTTATTTTTGGCAAGACTGAGTGGGGTGTAAAAGCAATAAGAGTACGCCGTGTGGAACGTCTCACTGTAGCTTGAGATGGATGGTAAACTACGGAGACTGTAAAGTTACACCGAACCTATAGATAGCAGCTCAACCTAGTATAATATAATAAAATTGGATGTTTATTTTCCATTTGATACATGATGCCTCTTCTCATACACAATAGAGAGTGCAGGGCAAATTCCCTTGAGGAACTGGATAAATAAGGTTGCGGGCGCAAACTAATGAGATAACGGAGTCTGCGATATAGATAGAGTTTTTCCTGATCTCCTTGGTTATGCATTAATCTTAATGTTTAGTACTAAGGCTGGCAAATTGACCTTAAATCTTATTATACACTTTTTAAAAGCTTGGTTTTGGGGTCTGAGAAATATTTTGAAGTTCTGAAGTGCTTTTCTTCTGATAGCATTTAACCTCCCTGTCTGGTCGCTATTACCTTCAAAAGCATTTTAAAGTAGAGAGTTGTTTGATGTTCGAGATTTGTTTGTTTTGTGACCTTGTGAAGTTTGTAAAGAAAGGTTCTCGAGGAGAATTCATGTAATAGTCATTATACACATAGAATTGAATTTTCAATTCAAGAAAACTCTTCAAAATGAAGGAAATCTATTAATATGATTGCTTGCATTACAGTAATTGTTTTAAGAGCTGTCCAACTCATTATTTAAACATTAACGTGGTTGGAAATACCATGAGGGACTCACTGATCACTTAAATGCTTGGTGGAGTTACAAGTTACATAAAAAGAGTCCGGACTTTAACTCCATTGGATATCTTTGCGATGTGCTGGGGAGGCCACAAGATCCTACTGTAATCAAATCAAAGCTAAAGGTGCCTCCACCCCCCCGGAAAGTGTATAAATAAGAGATCAAGAAATTTATTATTATTATTATTTTTTAATCCTTTCAGCTGATCTTAAATCTCCCGACGTTCTCCCACCTAACCCAGTTGCTGGATTCTCTCTACTGGCTTCCTGTAACTACCCGCATCAGATTTAAAACACTGATGATTGCTGACAAAACGCTGCCCTTCCCCACCCACCAGCTGGCACTTATCAAATCCTGTTCCACATCATTTTCAGTTTAAGCCTTTAGCATGGCTTGACTTAATGCACCATCCAACAAGGTACAAAACGAGGGCATGCAGCCAGACTGTACTGGCTGAAAAGCTGAGCCATAAGTTTAAAGACAGATCCCTTAACTCATGTGTCCTCTGTGCAACCTCCTTTAACAGGATTTTAAGCTTAGTGTTATTCTTAGACCTTAAACTACTACAGTGTACCGATAATTGTAAAGATCATGCTGAATGCTTCTAGTGTAATGTTGGGGAAAAAGTTCCAGATACGTGGGTTCAGCTGTCAGGAAAGAAAACACGGATGACCTTTCTGAGAAGCTGTAATTTCCCCCAATTTATTTCCTAAATCCTATAAAATAAAGACTTGTACAGTACCATAAAAGCTCAGTCTTGCATCCTCAGGTGGGTTAAACACATTGCTAAGTTTCATTGTCTATAATTTCACAGTCTGGCCAGCCTGTGTTCTTTGTCTTCCAGGTTAACATGCGCTTCTTGGCTGCTGCACAGGTAGAAATCACTGATCTCATAGCAGGAAATAAATCCTGATGATGGATCTCTGTGGCGGTGTGAAGCGGGAAAGGTTTGGCCTTGTTTCCTGGCCTAAAGGAGTGGAACAAACTGCTGAGTCCCTGGACTTTTGGGCTTCGCTGAAGCTCCCTGACATGCACAAACTGAGCTGTTAGACAGATGGTTGATGGCTGATGTAAGCTATAAATATTAGCTGACATGTTAAAGCCTGTTCATTTAGAAAGCTATAGTGTTGACCATCACCAAAATACTGAATTTCCGTTTACATATGAACAGGAAACATGGTGCATTTCTGGGTCATTAATAAGTGCAAGCAGTGAAATACCTGATCCTAGAACAGTTCTCTTTGACGCTGGATGGATAAAGGTCATATAATGAGTCTTGTATCAGAGGCGAAAATTAGCTTATATGTGACGTGTATGCTTTAAAGAATTGTATTCACATGAATGCAAATCTAGGCTGTACACATTAGGTGGACATTTTTTCCACATTCAGCTCCAGTCACCAACCTGGAACCAATCGAGGAATACACAGTGCATAAGTCATATAATTACCAGTTGTTGAGAGTTTGTAAAAATAGTTAACAGGTCAAAGCTAAAAATAAGATGATCAGCTTTAATGTAATAAGTGATGATTTTATTTCAGGTTGAAGCCCCTGTATATGTCTGTCTCTCTTTCTGTACGGCCGAACTCACTGCCTAACTTTATATTTTATATATATATATATATAAGTTTTGAGAATTACATAAATATTGGAAATTGGAAAAGTTGCTGCTTAAGTTTTTATAATAGCAATTTGCATATACTCCAGAATTATAGATATATGCAAATCATTATGAAGAGTTATCAGATAGTCCTTCTTTGCCATTCTTAATCCCCCCAAAAAAACTTTCCACTGCATTTCATTGCTGTCATTAAAGGACCTGCTGAGATCATTTCAGTAAACGCCTTGTTAACTCAGGTGAGAATGTTGACAAGCACAAGGCTGGAGATCATTATGTCAGGCTGATTGGGTTAGAATGGCAGACTTGACATGTTAAAAGGAGGGTTATGCTTGAAATCATTGTTCTTTCATTGTTAACCATGGTGACCTGCAAAGAAACGCGTGCAGCCATCATTGCGTTGCATAAAAATGGCTTCACAGGCAAGGATATTGTGGCTACTAAGATTGCACCTAAATAAAAAATTTGTAGGATAATCAATAACTTCAAGGAAAGAGGTTCAATTCTTGTGAAGAAGGCTTCAGGGCATCCAAGAAAGTCCAGCAAGCGCCAGGATCGTCTCCTAAAGAGGATTCAGCTGCAGGATCGCAGTGCCACCAGTGCAGAGCTTGCTCAGGAATGGCAGCAGGCAGGTGTGAGCGCATCTGCACACACAGTGAGGGCAAGACTTTTGGAAGATGGCCTGGTGTCAAGAAGGGCAGCAAAAAAGCCACTTCTCTCAAAAAAAAAACATCAGGGACAGATTTATCTTTTGCAAAAAGTATGGGAATGAACTGCTGAGGACTGGGGCAAAGTCATATTCTCAGATGAAGCCTCTTTCCGATTGTTTGGGGCATCTGGAAAAAGGCTTGTCCAGAGAAGAAAAGGTGAGCGCTACCATCAGTCCTGTGTCATGCCAACAGTAAAGCATCCTGAGACCATTCATGTGTGGGGTTGCTTCTCATCCAAGGGAGTGGGCTCACTCACAATTTTGCCCAAAAACACAGTCATGAATAAAGAATGGCACCAAAACACAGCAACTTCTGGAGACAACAGCAACTTCTTCCAACAATCCAACACCAGTTTGGTGAAGAGCAATGCATTTTCCAGCACGATGGAGCACCGTGCCATAAGGCAAAAGTGATAACTAAGTGGCTCGTGGACCAAAACGTTGAAATTTTGGGTCCATGGCCTGGAAACTCCCCAGATCTTAATCCCATTGAACTTTTGGTCAATCCTCAAGAGGCGGGTGGACACACAAAAACCCACTAATTCTGGCAAACTCCAAGAAGTGATTATGAAAGAATGGGTTGCTATCAGTAAGGATTTGGCCCAGAAGTTGATTGAGAGATATTTGGGCAGATATCTATGTACTGCAAAAGTTTTGCTCATCGGTCGATTTAAGACGTGCCCACAAATTAACACAATGCACAACTTACCCTCTACTCACTGACTCACCTTCTATACCGCTTTATTCTGTATTCTGGGGTTGCGGGCGACCTGGAGATTATCCCACGAGGCTTAGGGCACAAGGCAGAATACGCTCTGGACAGGGTGCCAATCAATCACAGGGCACACACACATACACTTACACACTCATTCACACACTTACTAGCCTAATCTGCAGGTCTTTGGACTGTGGGAGGAAACAGGAGTACACAGAGGAAACCCACCAAGCACAGGGAGAACGGGTAAACTCCATGCACACAGAGACGGGAATCGAATCCAAACCCTGGAGGTGCAAGGCGACAGTGCTATCCACTACACCACCGTGCCGCCCTACCCTCTACTCAACATTTTGATTTTCTGATTTTGGTTTTAGATCCTCCAATGTATGAAATGTATGATGTCATTGAAAGAGCAAGTTCTGATCAATGTACAGACCAAAACCACTATTTTATTTATGCAAATACTTTTACTTCTTTCTTCTACAACCACTACATTTTAAAAGATTGTATATTTCTGGAAAAAAAGTGTTGTACACATACAACCTTTAAATATTCTCTCAAAAAGAAAAAAAAAGCGTATTTACAAAAAGCTTCATTAGTGGTTTTCAGTGCAGAAAAGAAGCTGATAAGGTGCTGAGCCTTCAGACTCAAGACCACTTTACAGCCTTACATTTTACAGACTTTACCTCATCGCAGTTATAAACAGGAGGAATGAAAAATTTACCTTCTTGGTGGTCAGCCCACATTGCCGAGCTCAGAGAATGCTGGGATTCTGCTGGAGGTCCAACCAATGGGAGCTAAGAGAAACCACTGGGCTCATGAAATAGAACTTTAATTAACTGTTTTTCGCTTTTTGTCGCTGCAGGCATATTGGAGCATTGTTTCATTAGTCTGTTAAAACAGCCTGATAATTATTGCTTCTCAATTAAAAAACAGGCTGTGTGCTATATTGATCGTGACTGATGAGCTTCGAGGCTAATTGGGAGCAGAAAATTCCACATCATCAATCTCAAAGTTCAGGCTGTTCAAACTCCGATAGTTGGGATTCAGGTTCCCACAGCCGTCAAACCTTAGGCTTTTATTCTCAACATAAATTAGATTTCATTCACTGACACCAAAGCAATACAAGACATATTCAATATCACATTCATAATCGCTCACATTCACTCAAGAAAAAACCTCTCATCAGCACGGAAAACAAGTTTGTGTTTGCTGTTGAAGGAAAATTCTCAACAATGTGTGTATTACCCTGAAGTTGATTAGCTTACTATAGCAGTATGTCTTGCAGTGTTTTATTCCTCATGCACCCCATGAATCTGACAATAATTAGTTTGTAACTATATTTACAGGTAATGTTAAATGGCTGTGAAGCTGGTTCCATGATTTGCCCGTAAAAATAAAACTGCATTTAAAATAGTACTTTAATAATTTAAGTAAGGCTTTAAAATCTATATATACGTATATGTGTGTATAGATAGATAGATAGATAGATAGATAGATAGATGGTAATTGTACCTTATTTTAGAATTTAAAGCATTTGTAAACAAAAATATTTTTTGTTGTTCAAAAAAAAAAAAAATATTTCATTCATATGCTGTTAAGACTTTAACGTTCATATCCTGTGTTTTTTCATTTTATATGGAGATTTTATATTTTATATAGAATTATTTTGTAAGATTTTTTTTTTTTTTTTTTACATGAGCAAAGTATAGAAAGCTTCACACTAGACAAATCACAGAAGAATAACAGAAACTATTCCATTTTGACCCAAAAAGTACATGAAGGTTATTTTCCATGTCATCCCTCAGTGCTCCTGGCTTTGTGTTCAGCAGAGGGCGTGCTGTGCTCACTCTCTGTACCCGCTCAGCTGGATCTGTTCAACGAGACCCTTTAATGCACCTGTACCAAGCCAAATGGAACAAACGAACTGAGGCATTACCATTAAGAATACAGATTGCTCTATTAGTGCAGCACTGGCTTTCAGCTCTGGTGGTGACTATAAATAAGGCTCTTTACTCTGTTCTGGGCAATTTGTGGCTCTCTCTCAGTGCTCTCGCATAATGACGCAGCACTGCTTAATTCACCATGTGCAAATGGTGGGCCGCAGACGTGACTTTTTGTTCCAGAGGACAAGCTGAGTGCTTCAGAGAGGCCTTTTTTTTCCCCCTCAATGACCTCCGTAAGAAAAGGTCTGACTTGTACCAGCAATTTACACATCGCACCCATAAAGTCCCTGGAGCGGGCTAAGCACTCTAATGGCCATCGGTAAACTAGAAAACGTCTGTAAAAAAAGATTGGCCACGTATCTGTCATTTTAGGCCCGAGTCTTCCGAGCTCGGCCGTCCTCAGAATTTATGTCTCAGATGTGGTTCTAGAGTTGTTCCGACAACTCTGCAACCACATCTGAGCCGTAAACGGGACATAAGCCTGTGTTCTTTACTGCACTCGTTACCCAATGTGTTCTTGCAGAAATAGCTTTTAAATCAGAGTGAAAATAACAACCTCATTTAACTAATGAAGTCTGGCCTAGCTCGATGACCGCAACCTTCTGGAACCTGGACAGAAAGTGGCTCTCTTGCGTGGGTGGTAAAGGACGAACTGGAAAAAATCCGCTCTTTTATACAGCAGAGAGAGCAGACTGTAAAAGCAGAGACCCCCCACCTGCAGGACAGAAGGATGAAGATCATGGCCAGCTCGTGGCCAAGCGCAGTCATTACGGCTGCTATGAAAACACCGGTGTCCGGTGGAAACATGGCACTGTGATGATTGGGATTAAACTAAAGTTTAAATACGATGTCGAGCCAAAGAAAACGCTCAGGTTCTTTTCAGGTTTTTTTTTTAGCCAATCCTTCAGTGTGCAAGAAAGCAGAAAGCAGGCCTGCCGAGTGAAAAGAAGCACAGAAAAGCTTAAAGTGGATGTTCTTTGCTTCTTGATGCAGGCCAAATTACCAAATGGCAAAGGAACTGCAATACTGACCGTTCTGCTGGGCATCAAAGGTGACTAAACAAGCAATAATGTGAGTGCTGCGTCTTTTTCATTCCATAATTAGGGTCCTGATGAATGCTCAATGAATGTAACTATATTTTATTTTAAAACTTAAACAATTAAAAAAACATTACAGTACCGTATATTAAACCTGCTGGAAGAGTGTATTTCTTTCTATCTGATGCTTATAGGACAGCACGGAAAGAAAGATGTGATCTGAAACTTCTACTCTGTTCTGGATCTTTAACATGGCAACACTTTAATGATTAACATTATGGGGATCTTATGGAGCTACAGTACATGCATGTGCTGATCTTATTAGTGTACATATATACGAGTACTAATGCACATGCATTCATTATTATTATTATTATTATTAATTGCTTAAAATAACAGTCTTAACAACAGACACTTATGGTAAATGTGTGTTAATGCAGTAGTATGCATTTAAATTCTCAACTCAATTCATCTCAAATCTTCCCTACTAGATAGAGCATTTTTCTTTCCACTGTTTCCTTGGCTTGGTTGTGTCTCCAATATACACACACACACACAAAATCAAAATTGTATTATATTCTTTATTTTTTAATAAAGAGGTTTTAATTATTAATCTGTTAATGACAGTCTGCCCCTAAATAACATGTGGCATCAGTCTGACCTTTACATCCTGTAGGCCACAGACATTCTCTCTCTCTCTCTCTCTCTCTCTCTCTCTCTCTCTCTCTCTCTCTCTCTCTTGGCTTGCTTACCTTTTGTACCAATTAGACACCGAGCCTGAGCGAGAGAAAGAGAGAGATGCAATCAGCAATTCAATTGTAGCTATTGTAGAGGCTCACTGATGAGCTTTGCCAAGCAGATAATGGTGTAGGTTTACATTATTTACCCGCTCCTCTCCTACGCTCTACTGACTCTCCTCTCATTTGGCATTGTGCTCTTTTAGAGGTTACAAGTTGAAGGCCTACATTATCAGCCTGCTCCACGTGTCATACTTCATTCGGACTGCTATTCTACCCAAAGGGTTTCTGCTTTTCCGAACGGTTTTCTTTTTCGATACACACACACACACACACACACACTGTACGTGCCACACTTCAACTGCATGTCATTCTCCCAACTTTCAATAATAATTTCCAATTCAATAATTACCAGTGCTGATAATTAGAAACTGTGAAAGAAAAAAACATGCAAGGAACACATCGCTAGAGGTTGTGTGTCAAGAGGTTAAATACTTTACCTGATTCACATCCTTTTTAACTCTTAAGCTCTTGTATAATGAGTGTTACATTTAGTGAGACTACACACTAAGTGTGATTAACTGGAAATTCAATCCTCCCCAACTCGTTATGAAAATGCTCCAATGATTACGAATGGTTACTTATCAGCAATGACTAAATTTAATCCTCTTCTGTTCCCCTCTGCTGTTTATTGCACACAACATAAACTAAGATGGGTGTTTGAGGGAAAACCCAGAGTGGGTGACCATTAAAGGGCCAGTTTGTCATTTTGCCAGCAATTTGCAACTGCAATGAAACGGTGACTCTCTGCCCTTTCTCAACCAATTACATCCTCTCTGTTGAAACTATTCAGTACATGCCAAGCAGAACTGAGAAACTTTCTTCTGGCTGGGGGCAGAGTTAATTTTCAGGCCAGAAAATTAATAAACTATAAATGAAGCAACCTCAGCATAATTTGTTGCATAAGGGACCAGACTGTTATAGCCCTATATGAAGTACTGTACAGCACCACGGTACAGTATTATCATGCTGTAATATGAAAATAATCAGTGATGTGCTGGTGCAATGCCGCCCACTGCGAAGCACCACCATGATCAGTTACTGGACAATAACATCCTAAAGGGTTTTACTCCTCTTAGGCCAAAGCAATTGGCCTATTTTCTCTGTTAAAGGTATGGGTAATGTTTAGTTAGTTAGTTGTACAAGTCAGTTAATACAGCTTTCATGGTACAGAAACACAGTTTTGTTTAAAAAAAAAAAAAGAAATCTGCGTGATGTATCCACCATCGCCCTGGCGTGCATTATTATGATATAAATGATAATATACTAGAACATGTACATTAACGTGAACTTTGCTGCCATGACTACTTTCAGTGCGGCTGTTAGAAAATGAATCAATTCCTTATCGGCAGTCAGCAGTAAACATTGAATAGTGTTGTATTATAAACACTTTTATGCATTAAAGTGGACCGTTAAGCAGTGTTCACTATTATTCCTTTTTTAGTCATTCAGGTCTCCAATCTGTGTGTCTGTATACAAACAAGCAAATAAAGATAATATTTTTTTCCATTTCTGTATGGGCCGGGGCTTAACCAAGCCAATTAGATTTTTCCCCTATTGTGACCTCATATAAGTAGACACCATTCCCTGCCTTGATGCCCAACTCTGCTGTTCTCTGGTGGGTGGGGCTTAGTAGTTACTAATTTACATAGACACTAAAAAGGCACGTTTGAAAGTGGAGTCAAATAAATAAGGGGAGATTGATATATATTTTTAAAAAGTATTTTCTGAGAAGTATTTTAGCTTGAATATGAACGGGCACAGATTGGGGGAGCTCTGAGACCTGTGCTAACTTGTTAAAGAACTTGTAAAATATGGTCCATTTAATGATGCCTTATTAATAATGACCGTTATGTCTGCAATAAATAAATAAACAAATAACTGTGAGTTTTTATCAATAGACACTGGACAGAACACATCAATGGTGCAGCAACTGGCTTAACCCCTATTGGTGTTATTGCCATTGAGTTTCATAACACTGTGAGGATTGATTACCATAAATCTCGTTAAAACAAGCCCTTAAATACTTCTCATTTAAATCCATTCATTATTATTATTTTTCTTTCCCCCAAAAGTTAATAAAGTTCTCCAGTGGTCAGGGGTGCAGTGATCACCACTAGCCACTAGGTAGCACTGCCTTCACATTTACCTTAAAGTTTTACCTTTTCTAGTTTCGGTCGAGACACAACCTACTGTACAGTTTCTGCTGCGTTCTATCAGTACTGCTACACTGTACCAAAATTTAGTTTTAATTGTGGTGCTTGCTGGCCACAGTCTCTTAGGACACTGTTCTGTTTGTGTTTAAATTGTTTACCTTACTGTATATGTCTATCTTTTTATTCTTTTACATTTTATTTACGTTCGTGGCTTTTGGCGGATGCCCTTATCCAGAGTGACTTTTTAAAAATCTCATTATACATTTGTGCAGTTGAGGGTTACGGGCCTTGCTTAATGGTCAAACAGCACCAACTTGGGGGTGCCTGGGTTTGAACCTTTGACCTTCCAAACTGTTGTCCAGTGCCGTGATGACTGAGCTACCACTGCCCCACAGAGTTTGCTATGCTGGCTGGTAATCAAACCCGGGTCGACTGCTTGGAAGGCAGCTCTGCTAACCACTACACCACCGATGCACAATTTGTAGTTGCTGCACATCACACTGCCAAATCTTTTTTATTTCTTTTTTTTTGGTCACACATTTCAGCAGGCTGCTTCCTTGTTAACTTGCAACAAAGACTGTATTGAGGAGGATCAGCCTAGTGAAACTTTGATGCCTACTCTACAAGCATTTGTACAGAGAAACCAGAGCAGTGCTAAAGAAAACAGGTGCAACTAATTACAACAGTCCACAGTCCTGGCACTGGTTCGTTCTCCCTCCTTATCCCGCTTCCATTTTTCCCTTTCAGAGGATTCAGTTTGCATCGAGCCAGTTTCCTAGGGGCTGAGACGGAAGATCCGGTCTCTCTCTTCCAACCTCAAAGTTAAAAACAGACCTTTAGTTGCATTAACAGTTGCTAGATGTAATTTGATGTATGAATCTGTCGAGTTAACACTGTTCTAACGGCCAAATATAATACACGCAGTATATATTTGTCGGACCGGCGTGCACCATGGATCAAGGCCTGTGACAGCTAAAAAGGCCAAACATGCAGAGGAATTCTTGCAAATTGTGTAGTCGCTATGTTGATTTAGTGCTCTCTAAAGAGTCTGCGGCTTTTGCTCTATCTTTTACAGATTTATCTTTTCCAACAGACTTTTTCAACCCGAAGATTGCTTAGGAAAGAGGGAGGAAATGGGTTAATGTGCAACTTTGTGACTTCTGTGTTCCAGTGTAGGATTTTGGTACGGAGCAGATGCATTACTGGCAATGGATAATACACACACACACACACACACACACACACACACACACACACACACACACACACACACACACACACAGGAGAATGGCCTGCTTTTGTCAAATATGTATTATGATTCGTAACGAATTACAACTCTGTAGGCATTTTTGCAGCTGCAGCTGCTGGAAATAGAGGATTTTTTGTACCTGCCCTTCCCATCACACCCATAAAACATGAAGGTGTGACCGACAGTGGCCGCGGGTGTCGAGTTCAGTCCTCTCCCACCACGGAGCTCTATAACTACAATCCTGCCATGGTGAGTAAGCCAATATCAGGGGTGTTTGCCTAAGGCCCGTGTGTGTGTGTGTGTGTGTGTGGTAGCGGGGCAACTACTATATAAACTGCATGTAACATTTACTGTAATCCAAAAACGCACCCAGATCAGAGTGCTCAGAGCTATGAAAGGCCGCTTCCATGACAGGTGTCTCTAATCAGAGCTCCATTTCTTGTTAAAAGAATGCAGCATGCTCAAAATGACTTCACAGTCTTTTGGAAAAAGAAAAAAAAAATTTTTTTTTTTGTGAAATCCAATCTCTCAGTTGGTGAGCCATTTTTATATCCGGGCAAAGAAGTTAAGGGAGTGTGAAGATGCTTAAAACCAGAACACTGACTGGGACTTTTCCAGCAGCCGCCTGATATCAGGGAGACTTTTCATGCTCCTGAGAGGCAGCACATATAAATTTGGGGGGATTATTTATGTCCTCGCGTCCTCCCGCTCTGCCTGACAGCAGGAATTTGATGTCGAGGTGAACAGCCAAGTGTGTATAGATAAATCATGTGAAAAGTTAAGCTACTCACAAACAATAATACATTGTGTCTGGAAGTGCTCAGATCAGGCAACATAAACCCTAGCACGAAATCAGTTACAGATTTTTGAGGTCGAGTATAAAGCGCTGACCCTACTGTTCAGCAGGGCAGGGATTTCCATTTTGGTGAAATGCCACCGTTGTGACAATGGAACGAGTGAAAAATATGCAGGAGTGGTGCCGTGAAAGCCAAAAACATTTCGTACGGACAATCCGTTTCGGTATTATTGATGGACATTCGGCCCTCAGACATCTGCAGATCGCTTAGTAATTACGATTCTATAAGCAATGCTTTCCCTCACAGATTCCCTCAGAATGTTTAAGAAATACGAGGCTGTTTCTGTATAGATGTTGATCTAGTTTTAGACGTCTTCTTAGCATGTTGTTTTCATTTCAGCTGATTAATGTGCATTAGGAAGACAATTACATGCATATGTGCGGTGACCTTGGAAAACCCTTCACAGAGTGAAAATTTGACTACCGAAAATTTCTATTTTATATATAGTTCAAACTTACCTAAACTGAATTTTTTTTTTTTTTGCATTATCTCACATCTCTCACTCACTCACCCATCATCTATTCCACTTTATCCTGTATGCATGGTTGCGGGAGGCCTGGAGCCTATACTGTACCAGGAGACTTAGGGTATGAGGTGGGTGAGGTACACCATGGACATGGTGCCAATCCATTGCAGGGCACACACATGTATTAACAGCTTGTATGTGACTGTAAAATCAGTTGTGTGTCACTTTATAGCACATACTGTTCAGTTCCTTTCCAAGCATCGCTTCCTGAACTTTCGCTCTTATCTTAATGCACACATCGTTCTGGAATAATCAGAACTCATCAGACCACATGATCTTTTTTTTCATTGCTAAATCTCAATCCTGTGAGTTCTCATCACACTGTGCATTTGGAAATGCTCATACTTTCATCGTTAAACGTGGCTGGTATTTTTACTGTTGATTTTTTTTATGATGTAATCCACGTCTTTTAAGTGATCGCCAAGGGATCTCCAAGTGATCCATTTTTCATCCATGAAGTTGACGGTTCAGCATTATTTTTCCAGGTTTTAATAAGGAGTTGGACTATTCTTAACACAATAACATGAATTTCAGTAACATCTTTAGTTGTTGTCTTCGCTTAATGCAGGCCAAGCTTTTAAACACACATTCTGCCTGGCCAAAATAATTTGCATATTATAAACAATGTGTTGTTTCTAATATTTTTTTTACATTCTTTTATATTTTAGTATATTTATATTGCTGTAATATAAGGAGAATAAACCACTTCAGTATGTAATGCTGTTGGAAAATAATCAGCTTCATTACGCCTTCGTGGTAACATGCTGTGATGTTTGATTCCTTGCATAGCATTACAGTACCTTTAATAACCAAAAGTAACAACCTTGTGATAACATAATGTAAAATAATTCAGTATTACACTTTAACATGAGCAAAGCTAGCAGGCATTACTCAGCTCATTCCACAGTAAAAAACAACAACAACAAAAAACAGACATTAAGGCAAGAGATTCATCAGCTAGAATCTAAAATGCCTGTATCCTCCTCAAGCACTGGTCCTCAGCCAACGTGTATGTTTCCTGTTTCCGCTCGTGACTGTCTAAGCTGTGTGTTAGTGAGCGGAATCAGGCTCCCAGGAGAGGGAACAGGCCCAGTGAGCAAATCCAACCCCAACATACTCCTCTCTCTCACTCAGACTTAAGCCTTCACCTGCTCCTCATTTCAGCCCGACTGATGAAGAATCGGCACATACAGACTCATTCATCCCAGAGAATGAAAGCACACAATGACAACTGTCTGGCCGATGTTCTTGCACACTTCATTTTCATATATTAGAACTCTAATAAGAAGGTAATGTTTAACTTGGGAAAACAATAAATATTCATTTGAGCAGTACCATGGGCTTTTTCAGAAGTCTATATAGCTGTATGATGAGCAATTGGAATTAAACGATTGTCTGCCATTATTTCCTTTATCATCTTTCTGGTTTCAGCATGGACCGAGGAGTGGACTTGAGTCTTTTTGAGTGGCACGCTTGGTGTATTCTACTCTTTTATTGTGTACAGAGTGACAGCTGGTATGATCCTAATGCATCCAAGTGCCCAACACACACACACATAGTGCCCCTATATCCATTAAGCTGCCAGCATTGGGGCAGTCATATGTCTGATAGAAAGCCAGAACATGCTGCCTGAGAGACGAGGAAAAAGATGATTTTACAGGTTTTTATTATCTTTAGGCTGAAGATTTAAAAAAAAAAAAAAAAAAAAACTTTCCTGTTATGTTAGCATACAGACTCCGTTTGGTCTACAGTATGATGGCATTGGTGCATTTTACATTTAATGCTACAGTATCACCTCTCTCTCTCATCACACACAATTTAATTGAAACAAAGCTAAATTACAATTTTATTGGTTTTCATATTTACGATAAATTTAATACATTTCTATTTTTACCACTATTCCCCCGCCCCTTTTTTTTAAAATAGTGTTTGATGAGTGAACCAGATGTGGCACGTATTGGTAGTGCTTAACACTGTGTCTTTAAACCAACATGGTTAAGGGGTTGATTCTTACCTCAGGTCTGGTGTCCATGTAGTTTGCATGTGCTCTCTGTGCTTAGTGGGTTTCCTCCAGGTACTCCGGTTTTCTCCTACAGTCCAAAGACATACTGTACAGATTAGGCCAATTGAAATTCCTAAATATTGGCTATTGTGTGAGTGTGTGTGCCTTGTCATGGGTTGGCACCCATTCCAGGGTCTACCCTACCTCTTGCTCAACGTCTTCTGGGATAGGCTCCAGGGCCCCACAACCCTGTACAGGATAAGTGTTACAGAGAACAAGGTGAGTAAATGAATGATAGTGTGAGTAAACCAGAGGAAATGAGTCTTAAGCCACATCTCAGCATCCTGTGACCTGATTCAAATTTGCAATAAAAAAAGAAGAGTAATACACAAAAATGTATTAATTACTCTTATACAGTACATACAGTATATAAAAAAAGATGAATTGAATTCCATACAAATGACTTTGTTTTTAAATTGTCATGACTAACATTTTCAAACTACCCTTATTGCTGTATATAATCCGCTGCTACTGTACACTGATGCACTCGTCCCAGTGTTTTAAAAGGTAGAAAGTTTTCTCAATACGCTGGAGCGAAGATCACATCTAAAACACTGACCTCCCAGGAACTCCCAGGATGACTGTACAGGGGATGTTGCAATAACTCCCAGCCGAGTTCCCGCAGACAAAGTTACACAAGTTGGTGACAAAAAATTGTTCATCAATTTTCAGCATCATCATACATGGACATACAGTACGGCCTCCTTTAAAACCTTTGCACCACTTCAATGTTTTGCTACACTATGCTCTGCTAACGGTATGGAGGGAACTACAGTATGTGTGCCAAATCAGCCCTTTGTAAGTGTCTCTGTATTTTGGAATTCATTGTTTCGAGATGAAATAACGGCGTCCTTGTCCTGTCGGTAGCCATCTTTGATTTGCCTCATTCCACAGCCTTACTGTTTTCAGCAATGTGAAGAAAAAGAAACTTGACAGGGACATAAATTCTTTCTGTGCAGGATCTCTCTCTCTCTCTCTCTCTCTCTCTCTCTATTTCTCCAAGTACACACTGTTTCTTTCATTCATTTTCTTTGTCTATTATGCACAATTTCCGTTTCCCAGTCTGTCTTTATGATGCTCACTTTTATCAGGTTTGCTGTAAATTTAACAATGCTGTGTTGTCGGTTCAACCGTCACGAGTGGCTAATCAAATGCTGTAAAACTGATGCTGCTGCTTCTCCTCTTCCTATTACTTATTCTACTACTACTATACTACTGCCGCTGGTACTGGTACTACTACTACTACTAATGGCATTAAAAGCTGTTGTAGACAATAAAAGATCTATTATAATTGAAGTATTGTCTTCTTCTTCTTCCTATTATTATTATTATTATTATTATTTACTGGCACTGTTGGGCCTTTGAGCCATGGTCCTTCACCCTTAATGGCTCAGATACAATCGAGCTTCAAGCTGGCAACCTGACACAACAAGAAACTGCCACTGAAATGATGGATACATCTCCAGGGAGGGGATTATTTGTTGCCCAATGTGCCTGATGGCACGTGGATAGATCCTATACCTATTATTATATCTCCATTTAACCACTGCTGAGACAGACATTTGTTTACACAATGCCCCCCCCCCTCTCTCTCATTCTCACACACACACATTTTGTCTTATTCTCTCTTTTTTCCACTCTGCTTTTCCCAAATGTGGACAGCACAAGCATTAATCACCGCCATCGTTCCAGCCCAAGAAGGAAACTTGCTTTCCAGCTACTGGACAGGCCCCAGTGCCCTCTGCTCCGTTCCTAATGAAAGCTTTATCTTGTTTAACAAGCAGAGAGGAAAAAAACCCTCCTCCTCAGATCAATCAGCCTTCCTTTCCTCTGTGAAAGCTCCCATAGCTCACAATGCTCAAAGGAAACATTCTGTAGTACTGTTGGGAAAGTAGTGCTCATTCTCAATCAGCCCCCGTATCCCCTTCCTAAAAAGGTCCATGCTGAATTCTGGCCTTGTGCTACAGACTCGGTGGTCAACAACCAGGGTTAGAGGCCAGTTTCTCATGCTATCTGAAGAAAAGTCATCATGAAAGAGACAAACCGCATCGAGAGAAGAAAGGACATCAGAATTGGCCCTGTTGTCAGCAAGCGCCAGCCTGATCCTAATTTGCCTTTCTCCGACTGATCCATCAGCGAGCTCTGATCAAAAAGGGATCCTGCATCTCCAAGCATTCCTTCAATCCAGGAGATGAGTGTCCCTCGCTGTCCCTCTGCCACCACTTCCTGTTAGCCTGCCTTGAAACAAAGACCCACTCAGTCCTGCTTGAATCAGTGGTAAAATGCCACACAGATGAGCTTATCTTCTTGCTCATGTTTCATTTTGACATATTTAAGGAGGTATAAATGAGCTTTTATTATTTCGGGTCTGAAGCAGGACATTGTCAAACTCAGTTTATTGCTCCCTTTGAAATTATGTCAAAAATCTATCCTTCTGACAAAATATGTTTATTGAATTTGGAACCATAATGGGAATCAGGTTTTCAAATGGTTTGAATTCTGATGAGCACAATGTTCATATAAGCAAAATCTAGCACAAGTCTCTTTGTATCCTAAACACTTCTATGTCGAAATGAGAAAGAGCGAAAAGGCTACCATAAAGATACTGCGGGATGTAAAAGAATGAATGGACTGTATGTGTGTTAGTGGAGTCTAAACCAAATAATTTCTCTGGGCTCTAAGCATGCAAAAACATGTGGTTCAGTGCTAACCGTGAAAACAATCGCCTGCATTCATGAGTGGTTCAACATTTGTTTCTTCTGGCAGGCTGTTTACTGATGGACTATGGAAGGTAGGATTTTCAAAGGGAAAACAAGCAATCATCATGTTAATCAAAATTTAATAAGGGATGGAATACTGTATATTTTCAGAAAGCAGATGTGTCTTTGTCCTACAATTAGAGGCATAGTTAAAGGGGGGATCTGGTGTTTGAAATATTTTACTACATTTTATTTGTGGCAGGTTAATATAACACACATGCAAAGCAGATAATTATACTGTACTGTAAGTGCTAAATAACATGTTCTGGACAGTAATAGGGCTGTAACGATCAAGACATGGTGACATTATGAATCTATATTTGACTGTCCACAATAGCAAACAAACATCTGCCTCAGTTTGTTTAATTGCATTTTATTGGCTATCAGCTGCAGTGGTGATGAACAGAATTAACCAATTGGAATCCTGCATTTTCCCATTTCTGTTCGAATGCTACCATCAAGCGTTACAAGCTCAGTGGTTCTGAGGTTACAGATGGTTTATTAAAACTGGTTTTGGCAATTTTCCACAATTACGATCATCTTATTGTGAATATTTTTGTTCACGGCAATATTGTACACTAACTGATAGTGAATAAGGCTTCAAGTGATTAAATTACATTTTATTTACTCACCCAAAACCCCTCAGAACAAATCTGTGTAGGTCAGCATTTTAACAAAAAGAGCATTGTCACATTCCAGAAACATTACAGAAATATATTTTCCTAATTGGCTGACAATTTAGATTAAATAATGGAAGTGCTGAAATAAGTGCTAAAAACTGCAATATTAGTGTCTAGCTTCCAAGTTTGTCATGTGTCTTAGGCTTAGGTATACTACAGCTGTGTTATATATGGTAGGAGTGTACAGGTAGTCCCAGACTTACAAATGAGTTCTGTTCCTGAAGCACGTTCGTAAGTCGGGTTTGTTCTTAAGTTCGACAAAATGAGTCTTTTATGCTTTTGATACGAATATACAATGTAAAGCATGCCACTTGACTTAGTGACTTAAAATGACTAAACGTGGCCAAAAACTATAACCGCACCTCACACGTCTCACACGTCAAATGGAACAGTGTTGTCTTTGAGCCTTTAAATCATAAAGTGGATCTTAAATGTAATCATCTCAGTGCTGTTATCCACTGTATTGGACAGTGAACTATTGGACGGTTTTGTTGAGGATTTTCCAAAATTTGGATAGTTCACCATCAGCACAGCTTTACATAACAGACATTTTCTATTATCGTGCTTCCGGACTGATCCATTGACACTAGTGAGGCTCATTTACCCCTCATATCTTGGAAAGTTCATAACTCGAATGTTCATATGTAGGGGACTTATTGTAGTATGTGTAGTAAAATATTAAAGAAATAAAATCCATTTTCAATACATTGCGATGGGACACCACGTATTCCTTAATCACACTGAAGAGGATTTAGAATCATTAGAAGAATTACATCCTGCGGCAAAATTGACAGCAGTGTATGAATTAAAGGTCTATGAGTGTCCATGGACTGACAGTGCTGTGACCAGTGTGTGGTGGGCATGCATGTAAGACATTATGTGCTTTCAAAATATAGGCTTTGATACACATTCGTAAAGTAAAGAATCAATCTATGAATGAGAGAGCAGAGACAATACCTGCTGTTGTTTAGATCGAATAGTCATACTTATTTTATGTTTTTGGTGATTAGCGTTTAACAGAGAAAGTGTGTTATGCAGTGCGAGCTTAAAGTAGATCAATTCCTGCTGTTTTGGCATGGAGCATTATGGGTAATAAGGCTTACAGAGAGCAACTGTAGACATACAGTAATAAAAGCAACATGTTTTGGATACAGACTGATCTTATCAGCAGCATGCTAAAAGGTCTATAATTTTCTGTCTATATTAACCTCATATCTTGTATACCTCATATTCATTGTTATTTCTCTATATTGTGAAATGTACCATAATTCCGTGCCACGGTCTGTACCTACAGTACAGTGTCTGCAACTTTTTGATTCTTACAACTTTCCTTATTTGGTCATTGCATCCTGTTATGGCTCGCACTTACTGCATGTGGATTCCACCTGTTTCCTGTTCCCTATTTGGTAACAGTATAATGATTCTTGTCCTTGCGCATACAATCCCTCTTGTGATTGGTTGTAATCTCTTTTCACCAATTATGTTCCAGTCTATTAATACAGATTTGTTTCCTTTTTGTTTTTAATTCACAATCCACAATCCATTGCACCCTTTAGTCTCGTCATTTTCCTCTTGTAGATGTAACATATGTTCCACTGTATAGTGTCTGTTTCAAACCCTGACCTAGTTCTTATCTCCTGACCTTGGGCTGGTCTTTGTCTCTGACCTCTGAACTGTCAAAGCATCTTGCTTCATCTCTGTTTAAAACCCTAGTCCGTTCTCTGTCATTGTTTTATGCCACAATCCTATCCTTGTATACAAGAACAAGACATCCGTACAGACATAGTTTACATCTCTGGTTCAGCCTGCCTCTATATTTTAGGCCACATGCAGAACCATGGCACAGGTCTCCCCTTGAGCCCTTGAGCAGTGCAGTATTGGCAGAAGCATCCCTGACCTCCAGTCCTGCCTCCCAAATACACATTGATTGTACACTTTGGCAGCTGTTCATTGGGGTGGCTAGAGGAATTAATTGGTTGACCTCCATGGCTAACCAAACTGTGTATTCTGATGTGACCTTTACTTGTTTTTACTTGTTTTTCATTTTTGTTTTCTATATGTGAAGTGATCTAGGAATAAATAAGTGGTAAGGGATGTAGTTTGCCTTGTGTACTTACTCTCTCTCTCACTCACTCACTCACTCACTCATCATATATACCGCTTTATACTCTATTCAGGGTCGTGGGGGGCCAGGAGCCTACCCCAGGAAGCTTAGGGCACAAGGCAGGGTACACCTTAGACAGGGTGCCAATCCATCGCAGGGCACACTCATTCACACACTATGAGCAACTAATCTGCAGGTCTTTGGACTGTGGGAGGAAACTGCAGTACCCAGAGGAAACCCACCAAGCACGGGGAGATTGTCTACTTTCTCCATTCGGTAAACTTAAATGTAATTGTTTACAATGCAGTTCTGTTAATGTTTAAGAGGTACAGTATGGAGGAAGAACAGTGTGTAACACAACACAGTTTACATAGGTTTCAATAATCATTTGATCACGACAAGGTGGAGAGTGGTTCTAGTGATATAGATGTGACAAGTGGACTCACTTTGGTAAACAAGACGCCTCAGAGCATGGACAAGATTAGTATCAGTGAATTAATTTGCATTATGTAGAAGGGAATATCTTCGTAACAAATCCTTAAAACTCATATCATTATTTACATCCCGAAAATATACAGTATATGGACGTGAATCGAAATCACTGAATTTTAAAGACAAATGCATTAAGCATTACACTTGTACCATGAAAGTGGTTTAAACAAACACAGTAGTTGTTCATGTAATTGACTTTATATAAACTAACACTATGGATGTGACATTTATCATGTTATGGAAGTGACATGTCTGAATCAGTCCTCTGCAAACTATATTAAGAACATGCTTGAATTAGTGAATTTTACATGAAACATTTGGAAAAGTAATTATGACAAAAGTAATCATGAAATGATTGATTTAATCATGAGATGAGATGATTAAATCAGCAAATAGACATTTTTTAATGCTCCTTTTATCACTCTTGCTTTTCCTTGCTATTTCTTTGTAGTTTTCATCATTTTAGTGCTGCTTTGGGGCTTTTTGATGCCCAATTTTGGACATTTTTTGTTTCATGAAAAAAAGAGTTCAGTTAACAGGCGGCACAGAAATAATGGTTGGTACTGTACATAATGTGGCCTTGCACGTTCAGGGTCTAGGGTTCAATTTCCGTCTCATGTTTGCATGCATGGGATTTTTTCCCTATGGTTGTTGGGTCTTCTCCAGGTACTACTGGTTTCCTCTTACAGCCCAAAGACATGCAGATTAGGCTAATTTGGTGTTTCCAAATTCACCATAGTATGTGACTGAGTGTTTTGCTGGACTGGCATCTGATCTGGGAGTATCCCACCATGTGCCCCGAGTCCCTGGGGCAGGATCCAGGATTCCTGCAACCCTGTACAAGATAAATGGTATAAGGAATGTGTCGGGGTGAGTGAGTGAATGTAGTCAATCTAAATCAGATACAATATTTTAGCACATTAGTGAAATAGGTTTGTTGCAACCCTGTGAAATATTCCTAATTTAGTGGGACAGCCCATGGTAAGGGTGACCTTTGCATGGAATTGCCCCGGAATGTGCTTATGTCTTATGTTATATATTGTGCTCACAATCAAACAGTTCTGCTTTCTTCTGTTCCTTGGGGAAATAACTATGAATACTGATGGTTTGTGTCACTCTTGTTTGGTCAAGTTTACATTATATCAGTGTTTGCATTGTGTGCCATACTTAAAGTTCAGTGAAACTCAGTTTTAATGAATATGCAGAGTGGAATCAACACACATATGGAAAGACTAATATATGCAGTCTAAAAGGCAAAATATAGGGTCTGTTGAATAATCCAGATTACAAAGGACAGGCTTTCAATGCACTAATGCAACAGATAAGATCTCCATTTCCTGCAATCAGAGGCTCTTACTCTGCATAAGCCATTATAAAAATGGTACTTACAGTCCTATTTTCTCTCTTTTATCCTATTAGATATACAAGTCCTATTTATTTCCATTACCTCATTGTACACCGGAAAAAGCCCTCGTAGAAATTGGACCAAGCCATTTTGAACAGGAAGGACGAAGAGTGATTTTAAATTTAAAATCACAGTAAAAAAAAATTGAAATGTAACAATCACATTTGTTCACAAATGTGAAATGATATTATGTGAAGCACCGCAATTAGGTTTTCCCGGGATTTCAGTTCTTTCTATTTTGTTCATTGTTTTTCTTTTAGACTGAAAACAATGAAGTACAAATAGTAAATGTTACCTCCAATATCTTTCCTGTATCAGACTGAATAATTTACTGGCACCAAATTGTTGTTTCAATAAATACATACATACAGTACAGACTGTGCTCAAACTTTGGTGGCAGAAACACCTGGAGTCATGGTGCCGGTGCCATCAATGGACATACAACCCTTGGCACTGCAATATTTGGAAATCCATGAATCTACATTTTAGAGTGATAATCTGGGTGCCATTAGTACCTTGTTGATATTTCATTCGAAATTCCATAAGAAAAGCGTTTTTCCAAACAACCTTTTTAAAATTTATATTAAATAACTTGAACACCTAAACAAAATATAGACCACGTCGAAAACCTATGGTTTTCTGTCAAAGCCAACTCTAACTACACTTCACTCAAAAAAAAAAAAAAGTCTTGCATTACTGTTTGAATCCATTAAACATAAACATCATGAAACTGTCTCCAATAAGTCATCTGTTAGAAACTTGTGTGCGCCACAACATCCACTGTGTCTTACCTGAACACATTCACCATTATGAAACATTTTTAATATTCCCCAAGTCATGTTCAACAGGAATTTGCACCATATAAAATCACATGTTACCTAATGCAGTGATTTTAAGGAAAGTAACATTAAGAATAAAATTTTCAAAGTTAACAATAGCTGAATAGTATTCAATAGTATCTTTTCTGTTCTGGCACGCAAGTGGTGGAAAGGGTGGAACTTCCTGTAGATGTCTGTACAGCTGAGTCCTAATATTTAAATGATGACTTAAGACATACAGGGGTTGGACAATGAAACTGAAACACTTTAGGCCAATTTAGTGTTGGAGGTTTCATGGCTAAATTTGACCAGCCTGGTGGCCAATCTTTATTGATTGCACATTCCATTAGTAAGAGTAGAGTGTGAAGATTTAATTAGGAGAGGAATTGTGTACAACATTATGGGTGACATATCAGAGTTCAAAGGAGGACATATTGTTGGTGCACGTCTGGCTGGCGCATCTGTGACCAAGACAGCGAGTCTTTGTGATATATTAAGAGCCACGGTGCCCAGGGTAATGTCAGCATACCACCAAGAAGGAAGAACCACATTCAACAGGAGTAACTGTGGACGCAAGCTGTCTGAAAGGGATGTCCGGGTGCTAACCCAGATTGTATCCAAAAAACATAAAACCACAACTGCCCAATTCACTGCAAAATTAAATGTGTACCTCAACTCTCCTGTTTCCACCAAAACGGTTCATCTGGAGCTCCACAGGGTCGATGTACAGTACATGGCTGGGCTGCTATAGTCAAACCTTTGGTCACACATGCCAATGCTAAACATCGGTTCCAATGGTGCCAGCAGCGAAAATTTTGGGCTGTGGACAATTACATGTATTGTTCTCTGATGAGTCCACCTTCACTGTCTTTCCCACACCCGGGAGAGTTACGGGGTGGAGAAGCACCAAAGAAGCGTACCACTCAGACTGTTGCATACCCAGAGTGAAGCATGGGGGTGGATCAGTGATGATTTGGGCTGCAATATCATGGCATTCCCTAGGCCTAATTCTTGTGCTAGATGGGCGTGTCACTGCCGAGGACTACCGGACCATTCTGGAGGACCATGTGCACCCAGTGGTTCAAACATTGTATCCTAAAGGCGGTGCCGTGTATCAGGATGATAATGCACCAATACACCAATACAGCAAGACTGGTGACAGAGTGCTTTGATGAACATGAAAGTGAAGTTGAACATGTCCCATGGCCTGCACGGTTACCAGATCTAAATATTATTGAGCCACTTTGAGGTGTTTTGGAGGAGCGAGTCAGGAAATGTGGCTCAAAATCCCTCTGGCCACTGTGTAGGACTTGTATCTGTCAGTCCCAAGACAAACGGATTCTGTATTGGCCGCAAAAAGAGGCCCAGCACCATACTAATGAATTATTGTGTTCTAAAACCAGGTGTTTCAATTTCATTGTCCAACCTGCATCTGTTTCTTCAGTACATATTCAGACTAATCTTCCCCATGTCAAAAAAAAAAAAACCTTCCCAACAGTGTTTGACTGATGGTACTCAGTTAGTAACCCAGTGTATCTGATGATGAAAACTACAAAGCACTTTTGTAAGTCACTCTGGATAGGAGCATCTACCAATTGCCTAAATGTAAATGTCTAAATCTAAATAGTTCTGTGGATATGGTATCACTTATATATCTAATTTAAGCTCTATAAATCGAATATAATAGAGTATAGGTTTAATATATAGGTTCATATATTGTGTAGATTCCGTAGGATCTGTCTCCTTGGTGCATGTCCTTTGGGGATGTGCTGTGGTGTCTGGACTTTGACAGTAGATGTGTGGGTGATGTGGGCTGTGAGTTCAAAAAGCTGTGGGTTGTGCCTCAATGGATTAGACTTCTTGTCCAGTGCAAATCCCAGGAGCGTTCAATCGGATGCTCAGAGAGTCTGGAGTCCGGGTTGGCAGTTTTGGACTCTTTGCCTGCTGTGAACTCTGTACACTGGAGTTCAAGCAACTTTGATTCTTTGCTTCTCCACTTCTCCTGTAGACTCTGGGACCCTAAATTCTAAATGAAATGCAAAATTTACCTTGCAAAACCAGGACTTTTGATCACTATAACGATGGTCCAGGTCTTTTCCTCCTTAGCCAATTGTAGGAGTGCAACAGTTGTAGGCCATTTCCTGAATACATCTGTGCATGGTGGCTCTTGATGCACTGACTTCAGACTCAGTGAAACTCTCCAAAGTTCTTAAATCAGATTTGCTTGACAATCATTATAAGGTGACGGTCATCCCTCTTGCCTTGTGGACATTTTCCTCCCACATTTTTGCCTTCCAGTCAACTTCCCATGAATATGCATTAGTACAGCACCTTCTGTAGCCTATCCTCCTTGTGGAGGGCTTGGATGATCATCTCCTGGACAACTATCAAGTCAGCTGTCACATTTGTAATATTAATACTGTATGAATAGTAATTTGCTCAAACTTGAATGTAATGTAATGTAATATTCAGAAATTAAGAAATAAAGAAATACATTTATCTTTATTCAAGAAATTAAAAGACAAAAAGGCTTGAAATATTTCACTTAGAATCTACAAACCCAAAATGAACAGGAATGACTAAGTGTTTGCATCCTTCCTTGATTCTAGCATCACGTCACTGTCCAGTATTTAGCTTTTTGTTCAGCATAAGATATTTCTGTATCCGTATATATATTATTTCATGTTAAAAGCCCACAGTGAAATATCAGTGCAACTGCAACAGGATTTATGAAGTGCACAAGCACATCAAATCTGACCCTAGACCTTGTCTAACGTACATAAAGTTTACATTGTTAGATTTTTGTGATTCTACAGTACAGCAGTTGTTCCGTATTCTGCTCTTCATTAATGCTGTCTACAAGTTCAAGCTTGTTTACCATCATGCCAGTGACGCTTTCCATATCTGATAGCAGTCTGACTGTCAGTAATTAACTGCACATTAATCAGGGAGAGCATCATCTGCTGGCAAATTAAAAATGCAAATGAAATATGGAGCAAATATCAAAACATGTTAGACTGGTGATGACAAATGATCTACAACTTTCCCCTCCATTATTTCTCCTCCTTTTTATGTTCTAAATAAGCATTGTCTTGCTAATATACCTAGACTAATTTGTTACCCTGACATCCCCCATATATCTTCTGAACATTTATCTGAGTGCAATGTGGATCAAGTGTGCATCTTTCCCCCCCTCTTTTGTTTCGAGCTTGTCTTTGTGGGTAATTTAAGTATTCACATGGATTTGACTTAGAAAATCAGTGCATCAAATATGCTACACTACAGTATGTGACCCATACATACACACATTTAGCTCTTCTATTTTCTAGTGTTAATGTGTCAGTCTGTATTGATTTTATTTGCAATTGCTTTTCCGTTGTTGATTCCAGCATGCCTGCCTAGGCTGAAAAGAGGTCTTTCTTTGAAATGCTCTTTTTACTGTTTCTTCCAGTTTGATGAATTCTTGTGCTTTTTTTGTTTTTAATACTGATGGATAAAATTGGTCTTGAGTGTTAATCATATAGTTTGGCTGGAAAAATACTCTACTCTACAAATTTTCCACTTGATCAAATCTAGTCAATAAATCCAGCCATGTTTACTTTTTGAAAATTCTTCCTTTAATCTTGACTAGGCCTGCAGGGGAAATGTAGCTAGCAAATACTGGAAGTCTAACCAAAAATAAACTCATTGATTTTTTTTATATATATATATAGTTATATAAAACCTTCCTATACACTATGGATATCTGTCTCAAATTACCAATGTGATTTAGGACAGAAAATGAGAATTGATGGCATTAATACAGATTGCTTGACAAAAAGAAATCGGACAGCATGTAACACTTACGTAACATGGCAGTTGCATTACAACTCAGGCCTCTCAGTGAAAAAGAAACCCTCGCATTTATGGCAAAGAAAGTCCTGGCCTGTCAAATTTGTATACTAAGGCATGTACAGGGCATCTTAAATGTTTCAATTTTAGAAGCATGCAGAAAAAAAAATTAAGTTAAGTTTTATGTTACGTATGTGTCACATTTCAGGTAGCGTCATCTTGTAATTTACTTCTGGTAGATGAGTCTCCACACATTAATCAGGGGTAGCTGGTTAGTGGGTAAAGCGTTAAACTAGTGATCAAAAGGTCTCAGGTTCGAACTCCATCAAGTTGCCACTGTTGGGCCCATGAGCAAGCCCCTTGAACCCTCAACTGCTCAAATGTTAGTCGTTCTGGATAAAGGCATTTGCCAAATGCACAAATATAAGTATTAACAAATTATACTGTATGTCATGTGACGAAGCTCTCCTGAAATGTCTGTGCTATGACTGTAATGTAAGAAATAAAAATGTCATTGTTTATCTAAAGGACTAAATCAAATAAACCTTGAATATGTTATCCTCATACCAATTACAACATCCCAAAAGTGTAATTGTATCCAAACTCAGAAAGTTATGTTGCTGATAATATCTCTCTATATGTCTATATTATGTATAATTCAAATGGCTATCTGTAGTCTTGTTGCTTGACAGATGCACGCACACACACACACACACACACACACACACACACACACACACACACACGTCTCATTTTTCATGTGGTGGAAGAATAGTTATTAGGCTGAATGCTGAGGGTTATGTGAGCATAAAGCTCAAAATTCAGGCTGCGGCATTGCTGCTGGTGTGTGATGCCAGCCAGTGGTGCTTTACGGAAGTAAATAGGATGGCTGATTGAAAGATTGGGGCGTCTGGTCATGAGTGGCAGAGCTGCCCCAAAGTCAGGCATCCAAAAAGGTTTTCGACTCCCCTGATCATCCAAATGACCACGGAGAGCACCCATATCCATTCAAGCTGAAAGAGAGAGAGAGAGAGAGAGCACACTTATCTCTGGGCAATTACCCTCCCACATGCACACAATGAATAAAATGAAAGATAGCCCAATGATCGGATGTCTGGAAAATTGTAGATAAGAGCCAGGAGATCAGATATTACTCGTGCAGATAAGTATATTGGCAAATAAATAAGATATATTAGGTGTGTAATATTCAAGTTTTTCGGCTAGATGAAATTAATAAAGCTTGGCTCCCTCTGTGAAGTCTGTGTTTAATTATGTTCTGGATCCACCGCAGGAACCATCAGCCACAGCCCTCAGCGTTTTATCCATGCGATCAGGACAGCAGAAACCATTCTCCCTCTTCAGCCTTTTCATTATGGTTACTTTGCCATCTCGTCTGCGGTTCCTAACGGTCAATTGTGGAATTGAGAGCAACTTAACTCTCTATTACTGAGCATTGTTATTGACTGTAGGTCTCACATAAAGACAGAGGAAGTAGAGGGGCTCAAATAAGAAACTGGTGTGACCTGAGTATTCAGTTTCAGGAAGGGCTTAATTAGAATCCTGGCTAAATTCCCCCAAGAGCTAAAGAGAGGCTCTTTTTTTTTCTTTTTTTTTTTTGCCCTTCTGTTGTTGGTGCTTTTGTTGTGTTCATATTGTTTTGTCTCATTATTTCCAGAGCCAGTCTAAATGGTGATAATGGTAGTGTGTGTCCACTGAGAGAAATGGCAGTTTAGTTCAAAATATCACCCCACTCAGCTTGAAAAGGGCAACAAAAAGACATCCAGTTGATTGACTGTTGGTTTTTAACTTTTTGAAGAAAGAGACGAGCTGGAAATTACGTATGAAAGAGCTCCTGGGAAAAGACTGACAGTCATTTGATGCAGTATTGTTGTCTATGCAGCATGCGTTGTGCATGGCTGCTGGAAAGAAATGATGTTTATCTCTGTGAATCACCTCAGGATCCTTATTCAAATCATTAGCGAGGCTTTTAGATGAACCGTAATTAGATCATGATTAGTCCAAAGCCCGATGTATATATTTTACTCCCACAGCATGACATTGAACCTCCATAATACTTGTTTAGCCATTAAATCAAATAATTTTTTTTCTACTTGACATTTAGACTTCAAATTAGTCATATTTGATTTTTGTAATTTGTTTCCAAAGTTATCAACATGACTTTGAATGAAGCAATATTAAGCACACTATAATAAACAATAAACAGCAAACCAATAAAAAGCAATAACGTTTTTTTTTTTCCATGCCCAAAACTGTCACATGGAATTTATTACAGTATGCTGATGATATATTGCAATCTCTAAATAGAATATATCATAATATATTTTCAATATATTTCATTTTTCTATGGTTGCCTAAGCAGCTGCTGTGGCATATATGAGATGGCGGTTCCTCCGTCTGTGGCGGAAGGGGGGCTTTCTCCATGGGAAGTTCCTGCAAACAGAGCGCACCCACTTTTTAAACCCCATTTATCTTGTTAATGTGCCCCACTGATTACCTGATTGCACTGGATGACTGTGGAGAAATCTGATTGCGTGAAATTATACAGAGCAGAAACTTTTGATTGGGAGGAATGGCTCTGGGATGCTCATTGCCACCGTTTGACGGGGGCCCCCATAAAATTTGGCCTCATTGATTTCGAATCAGCAAAGTGCCACATGTAATCTGTAATTGTAATCAGAGCCAGTGTTCAGTGTTGCTGAGCAGCTCTATTTTAAAACCTAACTTCCTTGCTGTGCAAACTTTGAGCCTTAACAGCATAGCAGTGGCATTACACGTCCTGTTAATTGCATGGCTCTGGATGAGCTAAGGTCTTCCACTCTTGCTTCATGTGATAACACGAAGAACTAAAAGCTTCTGCCTGCACAGTACACCCTCATTAATAGTCAATCAAATACACACTTGAAGTGCAGTTACTAATGCCTAATCAGAGCAGTGCACTGGTCAAGTTCTTTTTAATGGATATTCATTTGCCAGTTTTACAGATAAAATCTGAGATATTTTAGAAATCACTTGCAAATCAGGAAATGTTATTGAGTCCAAAGACTATGACCAAACTGAGGTCAAATTGTACCAAATCTCCACCAGTGATAGTGGAATACAAACCTTAAGTAAGGATAACCTTGGCATTATAATGCTATATTTCACATTATTTCTTAACCCAGGTGTACCCGTATAATATCAAGTTCAATACAGAGTTTCTTTATTTTGTATATTTTTTAGAATAAAATGTTATAATCCATGAGCAGATGTCATTCAGTGAAAATTGGATGCCTAAAGAACTGAAAGAGGTAAGAAGTAGTGGTAGGAACAATGAATATAAAACATGTAACATGTATAAAACATGCATGACTGTGCAAGCTAACAATGCTAACTCAAAATCTATATAAATAAAATATACATTTCTGTACATTGGTCAGAACTCGCTCTAACAATGATATATTTATGTTGGTTTGGTTGGACCCGAAACCAATCTGTAAGTCTGTATGTCTGTATGTCAGTCCAGCCAGATTTTGTTACAGCATCACATAAGACTTCCTGTACAGAATGTAATGAAACCTTTGCAGTATTTAGGTATCTTCCTGAAGTTTTATATGCACCATAAATTTTGAGTACCAGTGATGGTATGAACAGTTATGTGCCAGATTTAATAATCTACTATGCTACTAATAAGCTACTTGCTCAATGTAAACAAACTGCTCCAGTAGATATTTGGATTGAACCTTTTAACTGAGATTACGTTTACAGCTGAAATAACAGCGCTGACGTGATACAAGTGAATTTTAACACGCTGGAGTTGTTTTAAGACATAACTGTTAGACGGATTTCTCATCTGTGATTTACTTTCCGATTGCCGAACAGGGAGTGCATTTGGTTGACGATAGTAATTTATCAAAATAAATTTGATTTCTTTGTATTAATACGATAAGTTAGGCATAGAGTTCTGCCATACAGACAGACAGAAAGACTTGTACGTGGGCTTCAATCTGAAATAATAACATTACTGATTACATTAAAGCTGATCAGCTTATTTTATATAGTTATAACCTTTTAACTATTTCTATACAAATTCTTTCGGTCAATGACGGTACTTCAGCTAGTAACAAATATATGCCTGACAAAGCATCTGAGAAAACATATCATTCTTCATATATCTCTCCATCAGAGATTTAAAACTCTTTCTCAAATGTACCACTTCAATTCTCAATATTCATGTTCCTTTTAACTGGACACAAAAGAAAACGAAAACTGTTCAGGCCTGACAATGATGGACGTCGCTATTCATGAGCGAAAATGATGGGCATTGATTTTCATGTGTTAATTCATTTAAAATAAACATAATCATCAGCAAAGGACACAACATCCTTTATGACACGCAGTGTTGCAGTGACAGGTGTGTGCTTGGAGCTCTGTCATGTGTCCCATTGAAATCTATAGCAGCCAGGGATCCTACTCACTTCATTAATTACCTTTCTATTGATCATACACTGCGAGCTTTTGTTTTTCAGCTCACTGCCTTCAGTGCTTTTCTCTCGCTGTAGTAATTCCATTACAGGGTTTGCATTATTCCAGTGGACATGTGTACTTGTGAAATGGCTGATCTGACCGATGTTCCATCAAGTTTAACCCATTTACCATGGCAAAGTTAAAAAAGCGGTAAGAATTCACATCCTGAAATTCAGTCCCATAATAGAATAAGAAAATTTACCAAGTTCAATCAAATAAGGAATGTTTCAGTTGTCTATATTCCTAGATAATGGGCCGTGCTATTAGAGAAAAATATCCAACAATAGGGTGGTGAGATGCCAAATTTGTTAAATGTGTGATGCAGCCTCACCTAAAGTAGTGGAGCATTCCTGCCCCAAAGTTAGTTATTTTCCAATAACAGCGTGTTGTGAAGTGCTATCTCTTACACTGCAGCGCCCAGCAAACATGGGTAACCCCTTGACTTTTAGATTTGGTTCCCATACAAGCGTTCTCTGGTCAACATTATTAGGACCTTACTGACATTAGTTAAAAGTTATAAAATATCAGATCAGATGGTATGGAACAGTCCCACTTTGTCAGAAAGAGAACATATTTAACATTAGTTCTATAACGTGGCAGGGACGACACAGTATGGGTTTTCACACGACGTTTCTGGGACGTTCCCCTGTTTACTACTGCTGTGCATTAGATTTATAGTTTGTACCAGCTGCACATGTTATTAATTAAGACACTGCAGTGATTTACCATATGGTCCCCAAAGGTGCAATGGCAACACATTCACCCCTATCATCTGGAGATACAGTACAAGCCCAAGTCCTGTGGGTTGCTGCAGCCATCCACAATAAAAAGGCAAGGAAATGTATGAAAAAGAAAAGAACAATAATTAAAATAAACAATAATAACACAAAGAGGAGCTCTCGTTTTGTATAGATTTTTGGTCCTAAATAAAATGTCCACAGGACATTGTGTGAACGTTTGCATTCCAGTTCTCCAAATGTCCCAAGGATGTCCAGGGAACGTCCCAAAAGCATCCTTACAATGGCATACACAATGGCAATAGTGGTGTTTTTAGGGAACCATTAATAAATGTTCTGGGAGATTTGTTTGTTTGTTTGTTTGTTTGTTTGTGTGTTTGCTCCATTCCATCACCAGCCTCTCTCTTGTTCCTTTCTCTTGAAAGCGATAAGGCAGCATCATGTTACTGAAGACTAAAGACTCTTCTGTAGTGGACAACTCACTTTTAAACCAAAACTAGTCAGAGCTGCTATTCTAGAAAATTAATCCACACCTTTTGACCATTCACATTCATAAAATCTATAATTGATTATTTTATAACAGTGACAGCCCGGACAAGACTATACATAAAAAAAAAAAAAAAAAAGAATAAGATTTACTCTAATGTAAAAATCTCATTTGAATAGTCAAACTATCCAAACTATCGCAGTGTCCATACGATGGTGTGTATTAGGATGTCAAAGGCAACAACACAATCCTGGTGGGACACGAGACCAGGCTGTTCTTTATGAGGAAACCTTCAGTCCAACTGAACTGCTGAACCTTCAGCCACCTGCGACAACTTCTAATAAAACCATCATGGATGAGGGAAACTTTGGCAGGGGAAAGAAAAGGAGGAGGGGGAGAAAAAGTTAACACAGATGTCCAAATAAGAGTGTGAATGATTCATTCTGCCGAGATTAGCGTCCGTCTCCAGAGGCAACTTTCCCAAGACTCTGGAACTCGGAGCCTTTCATTTCGGCACACGGGATTGTCATCAGAAATTGATTTTCTCTCTGAAAGACAAATTGAATCACATATGAAATACAACAGGACGGACAAGAAAGAGTCTGTCTTAGCATTCTTTCCGCCCTCTCCATCTCTCGTTCCCATTACTGCTAGCCTCCCCGTGCCTCTCTCGTGTTAGTTTCCATGCACCCCCCTCTCGTCTCTTGTATCTGAGTGATCTGAAGTGTTCAAACTCAAATTAAGATCTGTGGCAAGATACACGCTTAAGACCCGTTCCCATAGCTACCTCTCACACTGTGTTGTGATTGCATTATAATCCGTCAGTAATCAAATCTAAATGAAACAGGGATGATAAGGCTGCTATTTTCAGGCCGTGTGTCTGTGTGTGTGTGTGTATGAGAGAGAGAGAGAGAGAGAGAGAGAGAGAGAGAGAGAGAGAGAGAGAGAAAATACACTCGTGTGTATGTGTGTGTGATGCCATTTTCACTCTTCCCTGATTTTTTATTACCTTCCAATCAGCTCAGGCTCCCAGCAGTCTTTTTCATTACTTTGAGCCATTGTTTTGGACAAACACAGTTGTAATGAGCTGTAAGAAGAGGAGATTAGCCTGGTCAAATGACACGGTCTGATTGAAGAGATTTCAATCCCACACAAACAGCCACACACACACACACACACACACACACACACACACACACACATAATGCAGTGCTGCGCGGTATGAGTAGGCCCCGGTTTCATCCTCCTCCTCATCACCTCTCCAATCTTCTAGCTCATTAAACATTTAATGTTTGCTGGAAATTACAGGGCTATAAACCAGGAGAAAACTGATAAATAAATATTTGCATGACCTTTATTTTAATAGTGTTGGGCTCCCAGTAAGTTGCTTTTGTCGACGTTTAAAGAAGGTAAAACTCTTCTTGTCCACTTGTTACGCGATACCTCATTACAAATAACCATCGTAGCTTGAAAGAAGTTCATTTTCAGTGTTAAGTGTCCATCGATAATAGAATGGGGCGAGATTAGACGGCACTTTATATCGGGGCTGCAAGGTGTTTTTCATCTTCATGGCCTTTGTGGCGTGTGAGGAGGATCGGGTTCATACGCTCATCTCTGGCCTTGATTGAGTTGCTGTGTAACTAGAGCCCATTAGTGCTCAGACCACATTGTTTCTCATGAACTCACTTGTCCAAACAGGTCAGGTCATTAACCTTAAACATGTCTCATTTCTTTTTCCTCTCACAGGGATGACATGTTATGAAATACGTTAAAAAGTGAATTGAATTAGACACTGAAGAATGTTTTCTTTCTAAACATCTGTATGATCATCATCTTCTGTGTGATTTTATACACAGTGCTGTGCTAATATCTTGAACCCCCAAGTTTTTCATATTAAATAAATTAAATGATGTCGATAAAGAAATGTTTAGCACTGTTGCATTGCACCTCCAGGGTCCGGGTTCGATTCCCGTCTCTGTGTGCATGGAGTTTGCATGTTCTCCCCAGGCTTGGTGGGTTTCCACCGGGTACTCCGGTTTCCTTCCACAGTCCAAAGACATGTAGGTTAGGTTAATTGGAATTTCACAAATTGGCCGTAGTGTGTGAATGAGTGAATGCGTGTTCCCTAAGATGGATTGTCACCCTGTCCAGGGTGTACCCTGTCTCATGCCCTAAGTTTCCTGGGCTAGGCTCCAGGCCCCCCGTGACCCTGAATACAGAATTAAGCGGTATAGATGATGAGTGAGTGAATGAAATAAAGAGATGTAAACAAATGCTTTACTGAGACAATTATTTAAAAATTGGTTGTTTATGTAACCTCAGCAGCAACCTCATTTCCCCTCTCATCTGTTCCAACCACTCAGCATTCAGCCTCACCAGTACACTAATCACTGGCCTGATCATCTGTCATCATCTGCCCCTGTTTTTCACTGGTTCATGCCTTGAGTTAATTTTTTTCCCTCGCTTGAATGATTTATAAGGCGCTGTGCGGCTTAACCAACAAAAAGGACAAGGACTGGACTGAAAATGAGAGCCAAAAACGTGCTTCAGGGAGTCTGGGGAATGATTTCTCAAGACTACATTAACATACAAGACATTCCTACTCTACTCTTTGGATGCAAAATATGACACAAGATATTTGGACAGTGCTGTACGTTCAGGTATTAATGTTTGTTGTAAATGCTGTTCAGTGTTAATGAATGTGTTAGTAATGTAGTTATGAACTCAACTGTTTTTGAGTTCACAGGGTTCAGTTCAGTTCCTGTTAATCTAAAATCTGTCAGTTTAATCTTTCCCTTAAACACATATCAATATTAATATTTCATCATTTTTATTTCCATGTGATCACTTAGTCACAAGGATTCACGTCCATGGAAATCGCGTATTTTCAGGACATGACATGATCAAATGCCTTCACATTAGCTTCCACATATTACTAATGTGAAAAAAGTAAAACATGCTCATGTGATATTTTTCCACAAGGGCTTGGCACAGTTCAATAGAACATGCTACCATTCAAAAACTCTAATTGTGAATAGTTCAGTCTGATAAGCTCTGTCAAACGAGAACGAACAGTTTAAATTTAAAATTGTCTCCTGGTGTAAAGAGGGCAATAAATGTGCTGGGAAAGCAGGTATTAAAATAATTAGTATGAATAATTATTGTTCAATATGAATTATTATTCAATATTGTGAATAAATATTGCTTTATGTCTATGAGATGTGAAAAAAAGAATTGAAATAGATTCAGTCGGTGTGGTAGTGTTGTGTTTTGCAAAGTTATAAAGATGAGTTAGTTATATTTTACACACACACACACACATACACACATATACACACACAAAACCTAGTTAAGCACTTTAATCTATTTTGGAAAAAAGCCAGATTAAAGCAAATTCCTTGGCTGATTCTTGTTCCCAGCCTCCTCCTTAGGTGGATGTGTTAATCCAATGATTGAAAACATCTCTCCCACATATGCACATAGTAACAGTGTTTTTTTTTTTGGTCAGATTCACTGATTGACTCAGAGATTCCTTGCTGTGATTAAAGTCACTCGTGTCAGCAAGTCCGATGATCTGTCGTGTCCACAGATTGTATGAGACAGACACAAAGAGCGTCACACAACCAACAAAGACAAACAAGGACTGTGTGTGAGGGGCGCCGGACGTCTATCATCCTTCCGAAATGATCTTCACTGCCCTTAGCCACCGAGCTACAGCCGCGGTGACGCTCAGAGCAAACCCCCTCCCCTGACCGGACAATATACCTCTTTCATTCCTCCCTCATTTGATGGGCATTAAAGAGCAGAGGAAGTCATATTTTCTCATCCTTTCCTGCTGTTGAGGCTCTCGGTGACAGGCCGGAGTGAAAGAAAGGATGAGAGGAGATGAGAGGAGGTAGTCAGCATGGAGTCTTGCAGGCTGATGTCCTTAGGCCTTGTTAACAAAAAAGACTTAAGCTGGCGCAAACATTCTCAGACCGTAAGCCGAGCCGATTTTTGTGGATGCGGACACATTTTCTTATTTAAACTTCATTCAGTATCTGTTCACGTGCTGGAAAAAGAGGCTGCGCAGTTTGTCGGGCAGATGTTTATGTTATGTGAAGCAAACATACTCATTCGTATAACACATGGAGCACAGGCTTTATTTATATGGTGCCATAAATCATAGGTCTCCGAATGTATTACAGTCGCTCGTCTGTGAATAAGTGTCTTTAAAATGAATAGTATTGGAAAGTCATTGACATTTGATATTGAAGCACGCCTGGTGATACAGATGTGCACTGATCCGCAATCATTTCAATTTTGCTCTTGTCAATAATCCGCGAGGGAAATTGCATTTTTGTCTGTCGCTGCTTTTTCCCCGTTTGAGAGCCGTTCAACAGTTTTGCTCTGTTTTCTGAGGCAGCAAAGCATGCTGCAAGGTGTCAGGGTGAATAAAACCGATAAAAGCAGTCCTTGAATGAAGTGGGTCCAAAGCCAAATAAAATATGCCCCCAATTACTGAGATGGGTGTACAGGCCTAATAATGTGAGCGTCGCTGCAAGATGCCGCCGCTCTGTAATGGAGCCGGGCTAATTTGCTTTGACTGATGAATTTTAGTCTCCCGTTGTGCTGGGTTGAATAATTATGAAATTTTTTCTCAAGACATAGTGACTCATTAAGGATTGGTATGCTTTCATTAGAGCGATGTTGTTTCAGAGGCTGCACCTTTTCTGATCAACATAATTAGAGGGGGCTCAGCAATGTGTGTGTGTGTGTGTGTGTGTGTGTGTGTGTGTGTGTGTGTGTGTGTGTGTGTGTGTGTGTGTGTGTGTGTGTGTGTGTGAGTGTGTGAGTGTGAGCGTGTGTATGCATGTGTGGGATTAATGCGACACCAAACAGCTGTACACTTAAAACACTAAATTATCTTTTATAAGAATTGTTTTTCGTTCAATCCAGGAGATCTAGCTATCTTTACGTGACCAATATGTGACCCTGTAAGTCAGTTTTCAAAGTTGATGTGTTGAAAGCGAAAATGTGCAAGCGTTGGCATCTCAGAGTCTTTGCGAAGGGCCAAATTGTGATGGCAAGACCACAAGATCAGAGTATCTCAAGAAAAGCAAGGCTTGTGAGGTGTTCCCAGGATACAACCAGTGAATCAGCATCAGAGTCACGGTGGTCACTCAAGGCTTACTGATGCACATCCGGAGTGAAGGCTAGCCCTTTTTTTTTTTTTTTAAAGAATGTTAACAATGGTTATGAAAGGTGTCAGAACACAATGTGCATTGTAGCTTTCTGTGTATTCTCTGTTGCTGCAGATCAGTCAGAGTGCCCATGCTGACCCCGACAATGGGACTTGAACGGAAACCATAAAACTTTGGAAAAAGGTGGCCTGGCCTTATGAATCATGTTTTGAGTCATAAGAAGAGATGGCTCCAGAATGCACTATAGGAAGTAGGCGAGCTTGCGGATGGCAGTGTGAAGCTCTGGGCAGTGTTCTCTTGGGCAACCTTGGATGCTGCCATTCATGTCAATGTTATTCTTGCCACCTACCTAAACACTGTTGCGCGCCAAGGACATACCTTCATGGTGGTGGCCTCTTTCAGTGGGATAATGCACCCAGAGACACTACAAAAAATGTTCAAAAATGGTTTAAAGAACACGACAAAGTGTTCAAGCCAAACTGGCCTCCAAATATGTGCTAGGAGATCAATGGAGACTCCACCTCACAACTAATATGTTGCTAAGGTATTGGTGCCAGATATTCAATTAGACAATTGGGAACTAATTGGTGTATGTTTATAAGTCATTATATTAACTACCTATTATTATTATTATTATTATTATTATTATTATTATTATTATTATTATTTAAACTTTAGTAGTACCAGTAATCAGGTTGTATCCTTAAAACCTGATGCTGTTGTTTCCTGACTGCTCGTAGAAAGCAATAAAAGTATTTATGACTGTTTAAGGGACAAACAATTACCCTCTACAATAATTACACATAAATAACAGAGCCAGACATCTTATTAAGCAGGCCATTAACAGCCACTAGCCAGAGATTGCTTACATTTTCCATATGCTCTGACCCCTTTACCAAACACTGATTCTAGTGCTATGCACGCTAAGCACCGCATTTGACAAATCATTGATATTATTTGATATAAGCTCTCACTGTCCATCAGTGCACACTGCTGATCATGCAAATGAAACACGCACATGGTGCCACACATGCAAATAAATAACACTTTTCAACACATAATTCTTATTTCATGTTAAGATCTTAATCTTAACCTTAAGGGTAAGGTTAAGTATCTTTTCTTGTTCGGTATAATTTTCTTAGGTCTCTTGATTACACCAATAATTATCCATGATGGAAATTGGCTGTTAATCACATACAATGATGGAGCACTTACTATACCAACTAACGCCTTTAACACCATGGCCAATAATACATCATTTCACTGTAATTCTTTTTTTTTTTTTGGGTTAGCCCAAAGGATATATTTGCATAAACATCAAGCACGAATGTATTATTAAAGGGTAGAGCAGATCACAAACATTCCATTAACATTTTATAAAGCAGAATCTTCTGTGCATGTGTGTGTACAGAATTTCCTCTGGGTTCTCCAGTTTTTTCCTAGCTCATAAAAATAAAAATATAGCACTAGTAGATTCGATATGTTAAATTGTCCCTAGGTGTGAGTTAGTGTGGGAATGAGTGCCATGCAAGTGACTGGCATCTAACCGAGGGAGTATGCCCACTCATCCCCAGTGTTTCTGTGATCCACTGCACCCCTGACCAGGATAAAATGCTGTCTTAAGATGCATTATTGAATCATTTATTAATCCTAATAACAAATGGTTATAATAAAAGCCGTTTAATTGATAAAATAAAAAATGCCTCCCATGCCCCTGGGAGTCCTGACAGCCCAGTTTGAAAAACACTGAATATGAATACTTTCAGTGTAGCTTAACAAATTAATCTGCACTGTTGTGAGTAGCCAATTATCCAACTGCATGCATGAAAACACAGTTTTATCATTGTTTACAACAATCTAATTACAAACAAGCGTTTTTCTCTCCCAAATAAATGGACGGAGAGAGTAAAGTATGACAGAGTCTAATCGTGCTTTAATGACATGCATAATGTATAATTGCACATTGAGGATGCAGAGTGCAATCCTTGATGAAGACTCTCCCAAATGTTCAAGTTCGCAAGCGCCACCCGATTCGTTCTGTTACTTCATCTGTTTTTCAGGTCATCCAGACTATTTATAAGGCCATTATCTATTAGTATTTAATTAAGCTCACTTATTTGCTCTCAGCTGACACCAGATTGATCAAAGCGATCGATAACAACCTATTACAGAAATGACTTCAGTATTTTTTTTTTCTTTCAGCCTGGTGAGCTGCGAAACAACTGATCCATCTTGTCATTAGATGTTTTTGTGTCACACAGCACATCGAGATGGTGTAAGAAAAGCTGTTTTACCTGCAAGGAGCAGCTCCTGGGTTCACTCAGTGTGTAATTGAAAGCAAGAAAAAAAAATAATAAAGCAAATGATCTGGAAGGATGTTCTATACTAAATAAATTCATGGCTGAACAAATCATTTTAAAGCCATCATTCTCGGGTTCATGGACACTCTTGTGTATGCCTGTTTCTGATCTTCCTGCACAGACACAATGATTGATGTAGAAATCATAATAGATCTAGAGTAATTTACCATTACTGTCGCGTTGCACCTCCAGGGTCCTGGGTTTGATTCCAGCATCAGGTTTATGTGCGTGGAGTTTCTCCCTGTGCTTGGTGGGTTTTCTCCAGGTTCTCTTGTTTCCTCCCATTTTTTGTTGACAGGAGGTCCTACAAAAATGGGAATAAATACAATGGTCAGCATTGTACTCCATGGTCCCTAGTTGGACTAAAAAGGCTCCTGAATGGATGGAATTTACCACTGCATGTATTTAATTTGTAGTTGTTGTTGTTGTCTTTCGGCCGCTCCTGTCGAGGGGTCACCACAACGGACCATCCTATCCACACACAACTTGGCACAGGTTTTATGCTCGATGCCCTTCTTGACGCAACCCTTCCATTTTTATCCAGGCTTGGGACCAACACTGCATCCAGTGGCTGGGGTTTGGGCATTGAACCCGGGCCTTCTGCATGGCAGGCAAGAAACCAACTACTGATCCACCAATGCCCGCATTTACAGTTATTTATTAGTAAGTTTCCATGCTATAGAATGATGTTCTGTCTCTATGACGTTTAAAGCCTCAATCATTTAGAACATAGCTTTATGAAACGTGGAAAAAAGTAGTTTTATTCGTTCACAGTGTCTTATAGCAATTTCTCTACTACTGTATAGTTTCCAACTAAGGACACAAACTACATTTTGATGTCACCCCTCTCGGGTATTGGTGCGGCTTGATGTCTTCTACGTCGGGTCAGTTGAATCATTTACACTCTTTTATTGCACATTGTTTCACTTTCTTTCCAAACACACATCTGCTCGAAGAAGAGTCACTATAGTATACGGTGGTGGGGTGAGGTGGGATAGGGTTCTGTTTTCCCTGGGGATCTCCACAACACCCTCTCTCCCTCCTTTATCCAGTGAGTATCATATTTAAAAAAAAAAAAAAAAAGAGAGAAAGAAAGAAAGAATAATTTTTCCCTCCACATCTATGTAAAGCTCATTAAAACCTGCCAAAGAACAAAGAATGCTTTTCCTTCGAGGCACCCATTCAGAGTCGTCTCCTAATTTCCCTCTAGTTTTAATAGTTGAGATAAATTAATTATTGTTCTAGCAGAAGAGAATGGGGGCTAATCCTAGGTGGAATAGAGTTACCTTTCCAGCAGGGAAATCAAACAGAGCTTTGCAATCAACTAGGACTGGGCACAATTAAACCATTAAGACATGCTGCAGGAGACTCTTTACACACTCTATGTCTTACTAATGAAGCCAGAAGCAACTCATAATTATGTGGTTTTGTTCCCGAACTGATTAAGTGCCCACAGAAACTGAAACTCATCGCTGAATGTCACCAAACTTTCTCACTTCCCGCAGCATCAAAACATTTCTCGAAGAAAGCACAGCTTGCAGAGTTCAAAATCAGATGGAAGTACTGCCGTAAGTGGAAGCGTGTGTCCATGATTTTACATGTTTTTCTTCAAGAAATAGCCTTAACTTCACCGCCATTCTCTATAAATGTCTGCTGCTTTTTACTTTGCACAAACACAAGCAAAAACCTGTCGTGATATATGAGTGGTTGCTTCAGCAGATTTATTTTTGCGCCCGCAAGTGTGTACCACGTGCTCGAACAATAAGCAGATCCTCTCCTTTCAAGCTAGAACAAAGAAGTTGGAAAGCTAAACGGTCCTTAAAATAGCAGCATTTCTACATGACAAATAGTTTTCTGATTCATTTCAGTATCAGTGCTTAATATCCAGCACCATACACATGATTTCTGCTCTTTCAATGTGCATGTGGTCCGAATACATAAATTATACTGGAATGTTGATCTACTTTAATCTGTTTTCACTCATGACCATTCCTGTTTTAGTGTCGCTTAAATGCTTTATGATGGCTTTTGATTCTGGATTGGCTTGTAGCGCAATCATGCTGTAAAGGGGTGAAGGAGATTTTCATGGCCGGCACAAAATGTTATGGATGAAATAGATTTTTTTTTTTGGTAAGGTCACAAATGATTTGAAACGCTTGTCTCTTTACGCATGTACATTTTATATTTGTTATATCGTTCAGTGTTTCCAAGTGCAAGGGATGGATCAATTCCTTTACTTTATTATAATACATAGTTCATTTAGATTTCTAACAACTTCCTGAGTGACATTATATTGAGTGACATCACATTGAATGACATCATCATAGTCATTCATAGATTTTTGGACGTCTTAACATGCGTAAATAGCACGTGTGTGGTGCGCCCAGCAGCGATGTGGCTGATAACTTCCTTATGGACTGTATAATGATATAGTTATATAATATATTATGTCATAATGGTACTGGTAGTTCCTTTTTAAATGCACATGCCCACTGTCTTTCTGGTGCGCCCGGGTGGCCATGGCACAGGTGCTCAAGCGTCCTGATGGTAGCAGATTCCAAACTGTGCGCTGATTTTCTTGACTTTCTTTCTACTCAACAGGAAATAAGCTATTTTGGGTTGTGTGCAAAATGCTCACTGTTTTTCTGGTGATTGCAACTATAGTTTGGATTTGTTCATTTATTTATGGGTTAAATTAATTTTCACAGACACAGATATGAATTAAACTATTAAATATTCTGAGAAATGCCAAAGCTAATGCTTCTCTGGATATCTGTCATTGGATTCCCTTGTTATTTCTGATCATGAGTGGGATTGTCTAAGGATGACAAAATACATGACTTTTGATTCCAACAAGCTTTTTATTAGAAACACTTTACTCATTACTGGTTATGGTGTAGCTTAGGTGTCTTACAATCAGACTTATCATGGTACCACTGGCTGCTGGAATCTCTGGGCAATTCTTACTATTTTATTTAAGATTAAGTCAATCTGCCACTGTAAGGCACTTCCTAACAAGATAGGAGATGTGAGAAAAGAATTATTTGACTGTACTATAATGTCAGTGACAAATAAAGACTTATTCAAGACTTATTTGTGTGTGTGTCTTGCTCAGACATTTATGAAAAGATTATTAATTATATCAGATGTGATGCAACAGATTAAAAAGTGCAATGCATTACAGGGTCCAGGTGCAAGACCTGGAAACAGGCTGTTCACCTCCTTTCAGTTTCACTTGTAATTCCTTTTGTGGACAGATGATGGTGCCACTGTGTAAGAACATGTGTGTGAAAGCTTCAAACTGTATTCACATACTGTCACAAACAGGGCCACGTTGAGCTCAGTGATTTTTATGATCACTTTGACTGGAGAAGGAAGAAAATGATTGGCCAAATATATTTGAGCTTAGGCAAGTAAGGGTCAGAAAAGACTATTAAAACTGAGTTTGTGGGTCAAAGGTCACAGACATAAACAGCAAAATGTACATTTACTGTACCACAACATTATCCAGAGAGACCTCCAGAAGCGTTTTGTAGTCTCAAAACTGTTTCCTTAAACTAGTACAAAAGGTACATTTTTTCAGAATACCATGAGGCTAAACCATGCTCCACAGCTGCAAAACAGTACAAGTGGTTTTATTTAAACAAGCAGTGTATTTAGTTTAATTTTAAATTTAGTGCTTGTTTAAGGGTTTAGTGAAGAGTTAGGTCTTCAGTCTTCGTTTGAAGACACACGCTGACTCAGCTCTTCAGACAGCCAAGAGCGTAAGGTTTTCATTTGGGATTTTTTTTCTGGTCTTTTGGAATTCCCTGTGATAGACTGGCATCTCATCTAGGTATGTCCTTACCATGCACCCAGTCTTAAAGCTCTGGATTCACCACAACCCTAATCAACAAAGTGTAAAATGGATAGTTACGAATGAATAGATAAATGAATGACTGGAATTGGTTGCATTAGGGACGCATCATGGCAGCCAGATTCAGATAAATTAATTTACACCATTGTACGTTGGTGCACAGATCTGATGAAGATGGTTTATGTGGATCTATGATGAGCACTTGCATTGGGCCTTCACTTATTTACTTAAATGTGAGTGTAAATACATCCTACTAGAATACATAAATAAATTGCTTTTTATTCTCAGACAGAGACATTTTAAGATGTCAAAATATGTTACAATTACTCATCGTCTTTGCTGCTTTATCCTTTATAGAGGGGTGCAGGGGGCCTAATCTGCCTCTGGACTGTGAGAGGAAACCAGTGTAGCAAGCACAGGGAGAACATACACACTCCATGCACGCAGGCCCCGAGGCAGGAATCGAACCCTGACCCTGGAGGTGCAAGGCGACAGTGCTAACCACTAAGTCACTGTGCCGCCAAGTGCTAAAACTATATGCATTTATAATTCATAACAGGAATGCACGACTAAAAAAGGTGTCTATTCATTTGCTTCTCTTGGTTTAGTTTAATATAAAGTTTGGCACTGTCTCTGTGGTGCATTTGGAGGAACATAAACCGTGTTTTGGTCGGAAAATCTTTGGATGCAGTCTGGCAGTCCTGGGTTGCAATTCATTTTAACGTTCATTAAACCACAGTTTGGCAGAGTACTGACAGAAACCTGTCCACACACTGTGCATAATTATACAAGGCAATAAAAATATCAATCATATTTAAAAAATACAGAATATAATCCAAAATAAATATTTTCTGAGCTGTTTTTTTTCTAACTCCTAACTTCAGTGTGTCTTGGTTGGCCCAATTTGTTATTTCACTCGAAGAAAAGCGCGCGCTCTGATTGGCTCCTGTGTATTGGCGTCATAATGAGAGGTGGGTCGCGTTCGCGTCGTGTTGCCAGATTGTGTACTATAAAATCTTTTAACAGAAATAAATGTACGTTGGAGGTCATTTATATTAAATCCTTATATTGTATGTTTACTATATGTAAGACTTAGTATAGTTTATAAATGTGCGTACTACAATATGTGATGTCTTTACATGAATTATAACTGAGTTTTGAACACGGTTATTCATACAAATCTGGCAACCACAGTTTACGGGCTCTCTTTTTTCCCCCTCGCCTGTCAGTGACACATGTAGAGCAAAAGCGCGAGTCGGAGCGCTGAGCAGGACAGAGAGCTGGAGGAGACCGAGGAGCGCGGGACACGCAGAGACACAGAGACACGCACAGGGCGACGCAGAGAGACAAGACGCACAGCTTCACGCGAAATGACCAAGACTTTCTTGGATCGCGCTTAACGGACAGCACGGACATTTTAATCATCGCGAGAGGAAAGAATCCCTGAACAAAAACGTGACGGCACCAGTGGAAATATAATCTGAAAACTCCATTTGATCCTCTGTGTTGGTGTGTGTGTGTGTGTGTGTGTGTGTGCGCACGGGCGCACGCACGCGCCTGACTCTGTGTGTGTTTGCACAGAAAAGCTGACTGCACTGCGTTGGACTTTAAAATCGGGACTTTTCTCTGTCCTCCAGCGCTTTCTGTGATTATTATTATTACTATTATTTTTATTATTATTTTGAAGAGCACACGTTGCAATATCATCATAGCGGAAAGATCTGCGTTTTTCTATCTGAAAGAAAGACAAGAGGTGAGTTTGACGATTTTTCTTTCTCAACTCAGACACCAGAGAAATATGTAGCTGGATCCATTAATTAATGGAGTAATAATCAAAATAATTAATAGGCAGGTCGCAGATGGCTGCTTAATGTCCAGTGATTAGAGTTCGAGTAAGCCACAATGCACTTCACTTTGCTCTCTAAAACATGACATTTAAAACGTGCATATGATTGGTGTACTTATAAGCACTTCGTTCAGATCTATTTATCATGTAAACAAGTTAATATATTTCTGTAAAATGTTATTACTCTGTGCCCAGGCTGTGTGCATGTGAAGTCTAGTAAATATTCCGTGCATTAATTAATCAGATCTGCCTGATATGTCTTATGTAACTTTGTGTTTAAATGAATAGCTAAAATCCCCCCCCCCCCTCCCTTCTTCTCCAAGCCGGAATGAAAGTTGCCTGTGGTCTGATCTGCTTTATCTTCCTCCCCTGCTTCCCATTCATCTGCTCTTAGATCTGATCAGCACTGAGGTATTGCTAAAAGAGCCTCCACTAATGGGCTTTAGACTGAATGCGTCTCTCTCTCTCTCTCTCTCTCTCTCGCTCTCTCTCTCTCATTACCTTTCAGTAAATACTTGCTCTCAGACTGGAGAATGAAATTGGAGAAGATTAAAGTGAATGAAAATTGCGCCGATTAGTTGGAAAGGAGGCGAAGCACGAGAAGAAGAAGCGCGCGCGTCGGGCGCGAGCGCGGAAACGCGCATGCGCGGAACGCCGCACGATCGCGATCCCCTCTCATAAGGGTTTAATGGACTTTAACAAACTGTACGCTCTCACATGATGCCCAGGCACGGAGTTAGTTTTGTTACTTGCACCCTCATTTCTAAGAGAGAGAGAGAGAGAGAGAATCTATCTCTTATAAGGTTTTATTAAACTGTTTGAGTGTTTAATGCATTCTTACAGTGTTCAATGTTTATCTGCTGTCACCTGTTTCATGCAGGTGTTAATACAACACACCTTTGGTCTCCTGTGTAATAAAACAGAACTCACCCAATCCAATCCTATCCAATCCAATATGCGCACTCGTGAACGGCTCATGCAACTTTAATAACGGCCATGATCGGCTCCGGCTCCGCTCGCAATAACACTCTCTTAGCCAGAGAGAAAACATTGACCCGGCATGAAGAATGGCTCAGCTCAGGGTAATGTGCTATTTAAAAGCAATTTAAGGAGCTCGACAAAAGCCATGCAGCGCCTCTTTAATTGTTCCAGCAGCCCCAATGTTATCAGGCGAGCAGACATTCATCACCAAAGAGCCGACCTCAGCATTTAGATAAGGATCAAGGGCAGATTAGTGCTTCAGGCGAGGTTGAGACACGCACGTGTGTTATGACACCCAAAAAGGTCCTTATAATCAAAATGATCTTTGAAGAGGCATCACTTCGGATCCGGTTTGTTTTGAAAAGTAAGTCGGTTCTCCTGGTAAAAATTAGGCCAACGAGATAAGCTTTTTCAACTTTTTGTTGTTGGATTTGCCGTTGTTGTTGGACTACGTGTCGTTTTGCTAAAATGGCGGACGAGATCCTCACTGCCACCAGAAAGTTTTTTTCCTCTTATCATCGACGGCTGATTATGGAGCCTCTTCTGAGAAGCGGCGCACCTGCAGTATAGACAAAAAGTCCCCCAAATAAGCATTAACATGTGTGTGTGTGTGTGTGTGTGTGTGTTTGTGTCCCAGCAGAGACGATGGTAAACCCAGGAGGCAGTGCTCAGTCCGCACCGGTTGGAGCCGGTACCATGTCGTGGAAGCGCTGTGCGGGATGTGGGGGGAAGATCGCCGATCGCTTCCTCCTATACGCCATGGACAGCTACTGGCACAGCCGCTGCCTGAAATGCTCGTGCTGCCAAGCCCAGCTCGGAGAGATCGGCACCTCGTGCTACACCAAGAGCGGCATGATCCTGTGCAGAAACGACTACATCAGGTCAGACCTGACTCTCTCTCTCTCTCTGTGTATGTGTGTGTGTATACAGGTGTGGGGTGTGTTACCGTCCATGTTGGGCTACTTCGATATAAGATCCCAGAACTCTGCATGGAGAGGTTTCAGCGGAATGCATGATGGGGCGTGTATTGTTTCATCTGATGAAGAGTAGCAAATGTTTGCATGTAGGCAGTATATAAGATATTATATTGCAGTCTAATGGACTGAGTGCCTCTTAATCTAAGTGTGTCTTAGATCTCTGAAGACGTCCAGCTGGGCGTCAAGGCCGTTTGATTGCCATGTGAAATAACATTTGGAATGTAATGATGAGAAGGAGCGCAGGACATTATGGGAAAAGTTGTAAGGTGTTGGGCGTCCCAGGGAGAGCGGCAGATTTTTCCATTGAGAACATGTGTCTCGGATTCTGCCACAGCGGCGCTCGTTAAACCGTTGTGGGTAAAGTCCCCTTGCTGAAAGAGGTCAAGCAATTGACATGCTGGCTGAGCCTGAGACGAAAGGGATTCTTCTTTCTGCAGAACATCTGCGGGGCTTGTTTTTCATCATGGAAAGAAGGGAACCACAGCGGCGCTTGCTTTAAAAGATCCTAGAAGACTCAAGTGCTTGGCCGAGTTTGACGTGTGCAGGAATTCAGAGGGCTTTTTTCACGCGCTGTCCGGCGTGTTTGCGAACCAAAAGGAGACAATTTAATTAGCGAAAAGGGCCTTTTTAAATATTTACACAAGGCCGTCTGACACGGAGTGAAGGCTAGGTCACTGTAGTCTCACTCACCTGTGTTGCCTGATTTGACAGGGCAATCATTCAACAGTTTGACCTCAGCAAGGGCAAGCAAAGTGCACTTAAACTCGGAACGTTTAGCCTTTTCGATTTCTGGAATTCTTTAGGTTTTAAACTAAGCACAGGTCTTTTATCTGATTGATCATAAAGTCCATTTGATTATGAGACGTATTTGTAGCGTGCAAAAGTTATCTTGAAACTGATGATCTTTTTTTTTTTTTAAACATCTGATTTGGACGTTTTCCCTGAAGTGTGAGTGCAAAAATAACATTGACACGTCATCTGTGATGGGTGCTTCATCTTCCAGACTACTGTTGAGAGAGAGAGAGAGAGAGAGAGAGAGAGTCTTTGGAAATCTAGTCATTAGCGAGTGTTTACCTTGGCTTGTGATGTGAGTCGGATCAAGTGCTGCTTTCCTGAGAAAAGCTAGGCCGCGACGCGCAGGTGTGCAGCAGGGAAAAAAAAAAGTGAGAGGACGGGTGCAAACGGCGAGAGCCTCCACTCTTTCCACTGCACCTGATCTGGAGGGATCGAGTGCTAGCCGACCCTGGCCTCCAGCCCTAATTAAAAAGAACAGGGAGGGGAAAAAGTGCCTGCACCTTTCTTTTTGTAATTAGTGTGCAGCTCACACAGGCCTGTGATGATCTGAGGAGAGATAAGAGGAAAGGACAAGAGAGTGAGAGAGAGAGAGAGAGAGAGAGAGAGAGAGAGAGAGAGAGAGAAAAACATCTGACAGCGAGTGCACACAATTAAAAGCTTTAATTAGAGTCCCCCTCCATTTTCCTTTAGTCCTGATGGGTTTTATCTAATGAGATCTAGTCCCTGGCTCCGATCCGCTCCCAATGACGTGTCCGAAATGAACGAGAGCCGCATCGCAAACAAAACATTTAATTAACCAAATTGGCTTTTGAGAGAGAGAGAGAGAGAGAGAGAGATGAAGGGGGGATTATTACGAAGACCAGGCCCCTCTGGGAGGGAGGGGGATTTAAAGGGGCCTGTCTTATTTTTGTAATGGATTATTAAATTGGCCTTGCAGTGTAAATAATGGAGTTATATATCCCGACTGACTTATATTAATACCACCCACGCAGAAACACTCAGGCAATTGATTGGGACACTGTGAGTGAAAATGCATCACATTTCCTCTAATGGGAGACGAGGTGAACGGCCTGGGATGATGGCCATCTAATTTCAGTCAGGCAGATGAAACAAGCGGGCGCCATCGCTGCACATTCAGACAGGAGACATGGAAACGGGAACTTTACTTTACGCGAGGTAAACATCTGGATGCGAGCGAGTTCAGTTTCTCGCACAACATTTAGCGAAAGTCATACAGGAACAATGAAAAGTTGTGCGCAGAAAGTAATCAGCCTTTTCTTTTTAAAGAAAAAAAATTGTATTCGCTTCATAATATTTTACTGATTAACTTATTAGATGTGTTCGACCGTTCCTACAATCCAGCCCGGGATGTTCCTCTAAGCTCAGCGTGTGCGTTATTTGTTCAGGCAACAGAGTATAAAGTGATGGAGAGAGAATTAATTTCGCTACTGAATAATCACATGACCGTAAGAGGCGGGTGGAGGGTGAGGGGGGCACTGTCTCTTTAATTGAATAGGCCTAGGTAATTAAATGGCACTTTTCCAATAGAACGTGCTAGGTAAATCTAATAGTTGGTTATTTAATATCACTTTGAAGTTAGCCCACTCGAGCACAGTGACAGCACATGAGCATGTGAACTATTAGGCTGTGAGAGAGCGAGAGCGAGAGAGAGAGAGAAAAAAAAAAACATGGGATCACAGAAATTAATTAAATCGCATGCAATTTAGGGGAAACGTTTATCTTGATTTGTCATAACAGAATTAATTCAAGGACTTCAATCCACCAGGGACTAGATCTGTTACTTTGAATTAACCAAGTGTAATTTGGCTGCCTTTTTTTTTTTTGCCCCCCTCCCCTCCCCTCCCTCCCTCCGTTCTCTTCCCTTTCCTTTCCCTGCCTCTCTCGTTTTCCCTCTCCCCTCTCAGACCCCCCCCCCCCCCTCACCATCTCTTCCTCTAATGTAGCCTTGCCATTATGCAAAGCCGGGCTTAAGTATCAAGCCCGGTGCTTTTAAGGTTCTTTGGCTGCTAATGTTGAGAGGCATTTTTATAATGGACTGTGATGCCGAAATCATTGTTGTACTACCTTACATCACTCTGCTCAAAAGGTTCTGCCTAAGAGGCCAGCATTTGCCAGATGGCCCTAAATTGCTCCACTAGGTTGTAATTCACCTCACAGCCAGCGTCCAAATTAAATCCAGTAGACATCGTTCGATGGAGTGTAGACAGCTCCAAATATTTCTCTTATGAAAGACAGACGTGGTCGGGACCGTCTGTTTTTAGCCTTCTGCTCCGCGATGGAAAAACCTTAATAAATCAACATTGCGTGATGTCTCGTTGACAAGACCATCTTTTCGTTATGTGTGATTGATCGCCAAGCGAATAGCCTGGAGGAAAAAAGCGAAAAGAAAGAGAACAACAACTAAGGCAGAGAACGGCACGGTTCGGGGAGGAGGAGGAGGCGAAAACCAGCGGTGTCACTGCAATTAAAGAGTCCCCAGGCTTTAATTATACTGACCCAGCCTCGCTCTACCCGCCTCTCCCTAACACTGCAGCTCAATGGTGAGAGAGAGACCATTAGAGGCCAAGGGCAGACTGATAGCGACTTAATTGAGCACCTAACGCCTTCAGGCCCTTAAATCAAATACTATCAGGAGCCAACCCCTGGTCAAATCATTAACCCACCACGTATAGCTCAGACTGATAAAATGAAATCCTGCTTCCTTGTGTCTTCTCGGTTTTTCCTAAAGACATCCACACATGGGAAATTAAAAAAAAAAAAAACACCAGCAACGACGACAACAACTCTACCCAACTATCACCTATGGCGAGACTGTAAACAGTGGAATGTGTGTTGAGTGCTGAAGGGTTGAGCGTGCGAAAGAGCTTTCCCGAGCCCAAGCGCTATCGGAAGATTAAGGTAGATGTCATTTGGCAGTTGAGGAGAATGGCAGCATTTAAAGATATCCCTCTGACATTTTCCACGGCTCGTCCGTTCAATTTGCGCCGTCGAAGGCGCGCCGTTGTCACAGGCCTGGAGCTAATTACTTTTGAAATTGAGTTTTGATTGAGCCTCCCCAATCGATGCCACAGCAAAATTTGTTTCCCTGCTTGCCTATGAGCAGCTATCCGAGGGCCGATATTAAAGCGACATGCTTTTTTTTTCTCTCCCTTTTTTCTTCTCCTTCTTTATTTCCACCCCTGCGAAACATAGGGAGATTTCCAGAGACAGGGGAGAGTTGTGAAAGCATGCTGCTTTTCTCACGTTAGGAATGCGCATACTAAGTTTATAAGAAATTCAATTACACCCAGGTGCGATTCAGCACTCGCGTCTAATATTTAATACGCGTCAGATTTTTTTTTTCTCATTATTTCTCCGCTGCAAGTTTTTGCCAGCTTTCTAGCTTTCAGTGTTGCGCTTTTTTTTCTTCTTCCGTCCCTGCACCTCTTTTGCCTCGCACTCCCGTTGAATATCACCACCCCGCCCTCCCTCCTTCTCTGCATCCACTCGTTTTTCCCTTCCACATTTTCTATCTTGCTCTCCCTCCCTCCCTCCCACCCCCCAACTCCCCTCCCTCCCGCCAGAGCTTGTCAGATGCTGTGGTCTTATTTGATTGCATAGGAAAAGTGCACTGATAGAGCAAACACCAGTGAGATATGATGACAAATGGGTCCAGATCCCAGTAAATTACTTTCGGCTCAAATCGAAATTTCATTCAGTTTGTTGCTCGGCGAGATGAAGTAATCTAAATTGTGGACTCTGAAGGCAGATAGAAGAGAAGCAGGAGCAAGCATTTCATTATCAAGAGGCCGAGAGAGAGAGAGAGAGAGGGTTAGGGATGAAAGAGATGAGCGCCAGCAAATCTAAAGTGTTGACACCGTGATTGAAAAGGTTAACCCATGCACATTATATATCAAGCCAGGCTGGCCGCGGGTTTCTAATGGAAACGGAGCACGCGCCGCGCTCCTAATGGCTAAAGCACTACGTCTTCCCCTAGATGTACAATCAAATGCTCTTAGGTCCTGATTGCTTATGTTCCAGGTTATTATAGGTAGTGGGAAAAAAGAAAAAAAAAAACAGCGCTGAAGGTGATACGTAGGCGAGCGGCAGCGCTACAAGCTTTTGGAGGACACGACAGGATTTTTTCATTTGGAAGGCTGGCATTACAACCATTTTACATTTTCCAATATCAGAAAAATTGAAGATGCCATTTGTTTCTGTGTGTGTGTGTGTGTGTGTGTGTGTGTGTGTGTGTGTGTGTGTGTGTGTGTGTGTGTGTGTGTAGCTATTGCTGCAGGCACAGGATTGCAATGATATAAGCTAAGCCTCACTGCAGGATTTTATTATCACAGTCAAGTGTAAACAGGCAGTCAAACAGACGTCGTGCGTATATTAATTCTGCTTTATTCCATCCAAAGTTATAATAAATACTGTAATAAAGTTCACTTCAATAAGCATGGTGTACATTCCGCGACGGAGACTTATAGTTGGTGAGATTGTTGAACTTCGCAGCTACTTTTTCTTTCATTTGTTATTTCTATTTTTGCTGGAGTCTCCCTCGCTTTCTCAATCTCTCACTCGGTGTGTGTGTGTGTGTGTGTGTGTGTGTGTGTGTGTGTGTGTGTGTGTTTGTCTTGGATATCAGTAGCTACAGGCCATACATGTATCCGTGTTTAAATGTTTTGCCATCTGTCTCCGCCTGCACTGTTGCTAACTTTTTTGCCAATGTGTGTGTGTGTGTGTGTGTGTGTGTGTGTGTGTGTGTGTGTGTGTGTGTGTGTGTGTGTAGGTTATTCGGAAACAGCGGGGCGTGCAGTGCTTGTGGCCAATCCATCCCAGCCAGTGAACTGGTCATGAGGGCACAGGGCAACGTGTACCACCTCAAGGTAACACCCCGCTCACCCTACACAATAAACAGCACAAGACTGTAATAACCTGTTGATATTTGATTTCATTAGCTAAGAACCAACATCGCAGATTCCGTCTCATATACTTTTAGGAAGCCTAAATATTTTTCCTCATATACATAATTTGCATATTTCTATCTATTGTGCTCATTCATTATTATAAAAAAAAATATATATTTTATAACGATGATAAAGTTTGTACTAAACAATCAGATGTACAGTTGCACCATTGCATTATGGGTAACGAGAGCCTCTCGACACATTCCCTGGCAGTGTTTCACGTGTTCTACCTGCCGGAACCGGCTTGTCCCCGGAGACCGGTTCCACTACATCAACGGCAGCTTGTTCTGCGAACACGATAGACCCACAGCGCTCATGAACGGCCACTTGAGTTCACTGCAGACGAACCCGCTACTTCCTGACCAGAAGGTAAACACCAGCGTCTCTGCTTCAGACTCGCTCGTCTCATAAACACACCCGGGAATACGAACCAGACAGATCGGCTTTTTGTAATGTCAGCATTTGTCCAGGAAGCACTTGGGATTACGATACTTCCGCCATACTTTTCTCATAACTGATATAAAACATGTGATTATATTTTTATATGCTGCAGTATATAACACAATAGGACTGATACATGACCTAACCAACCATTTTTACTCTCACAATAACAATTAAAGATATAAAGACAGATGACTTTAAGAGTTACAGAAGTATACACTGGTGTAAAATTTTATACAAGTTACTATTTATAACTATGCAAAGTTTGCCTGTTTAAGGTTGCTTCTTAAGGCTGATGTTTCTAATAAGGAAAGTTCACTTGCATGCAGGTTTGACATAAATCATAACACTCTTGCCTCAGAGCATATAATTTCTGATCGTATATAGGAAAATTATTATTATTATTTTTTTATCACAAAACAGCAAAAGTGGTCATCGTCAATCCTGGACAAACTTTAGTTTTCAGTGCATGTTAGTAAAGTTTGATAATAATATAGTTATTACATGTATATTATTAATATGAAGTAATTTTGTTATTAGTCTTCGTAGCTGTGCACTTTTCTTACTCATTAGCTGCATCATCGTCCTAATTATAGCAAAAACAAAAACAAAATCCATCTTCAGCTGATAAAGGATAAATTTTACAGAAAATCATGCACTTTTCATTTTTGGCCGAACTCTTCCCTTAAAGCAACAATTTAATTTCCTTTCAAATGTATCATTAAATAGCTGCAATCATTCGATAAAAAAAAAAAACTATATGCATTAAATAAATCTACAATTTTGCAGCCGTGTTTGTTTTTCAGTTGTGATATTTTTCATTATTATCCCTAACTTTCACGCTGTTCAATTTTTTTGGCATGTCGCCCACATCTGACATCTGGCGCTCATTAAAAAGCTATAATTTATCATTTAATTTGACGAAATCTCTTCGCTGAGTGCTGCAGACTTGCACAACAGATTTCGCGTTTCTCGTTAGTCCTCCGGCGCGAGTGTTGTTCTGAAACACGAGCTCTCGTGGCGTCGTCTTCTCGTCCGCCACGCCACGTCCGTCCCCGCCCCCGTCCCCGTCCCCGTCCCCGTCTCCGTCTCGTGCCATTCATGGCGGTGTAATGGATTTACATTCCAAACATACGCTCGGTGCGTACGGACCGACTGCTGTTTGTCACTAAGCCTGTAGCTTAGCATGTATATTTATCTACAGTCGCTGCGAGTAACTAAACGTCTGGTTGTTATCCGGAGAGGACGACACAGGAAGCGTGACAGCAGCAGAATTGCTTTTTAAAGGGGGAAAAATGACAGCGGATCTAAAAGCACTTTAACTCGCTCGCCGAAAGCCCCTCAGGCCCAAGGTCAGGCCTGCAAGACAAGAGCAATTCAGTCTCGGTGAAAGCTAATTTGTCACAATTAATGTCAGCTCCATAAAATGAGAGGACTGCTAACGCAAGCTCGCTGTTGGTTAAGTGAGAGAAAGGAGGGGTGATTGGGGAGGGGGGGTGGTCGGGGTGTGGGTGTGGGTGTGTGAACAAAAAAAAAAAAAAAAGTAAAAAGTTTTCCTACGTAATTCCGCAGCCTTCATATTTCAGACTGATTGAATGTATTGATGACATTGATTCATTTGCGCTTTGCCTCAAGAGCCACGATAGATATTAAATCCTATTGACTGAAGACAAATTGTAATTTTGCACAGCGGATGGATCGCCCCCATTTCTGATGACACAGGTTTGAATTTAGCAGATCCTGACTTATTGCCTCGTGGTCAGAATATCACCTGCTGCGGCGCTGCTTTACACGCCTTCATCCAATACGCATCACGTTTACAATAGAAGCGCCAAACAACAAGACTTTCCTCTATGTTGGGCGAAACGATGCTAAAAACAGACGCACATGAGATTAGATTTTTTTCTTCTCATGTACTTCTAGATGAACTTTAAAAGCACACGTATTGCATTATTTCTAGAATTTCTTTTTATAATAATAATGATAATAATAATAAAAATAATAATTTGTTTTCTTAATTTACACTGAATGTTCAACCAAATAGAGTGTTCAGAAATTTAGATTTGATAAAAATAATTCACCATGTCAGAACAGTAGGGAAATATTCGTATTAATATTCTAAATACAAATTTATATTTCGAAATGTATATTTTTAAACTGGCTCCATTCGAATAAGAAGAAATTTCTCTTGAAAGATTTGGCTGTATTACACTTTTATTGATTTCTTGTTTAAATCCGTTAAATAATAGCTGAATATCC